>JACXGK010001926.1:0-54224 GCA_016801125.1 Novumbra hubbsi
CCCCCCCCCCCCCCTCCATTCAGACGATCCTCCTAGCTCTGGAGCTTCTCATCTCCCTTTCGCAAGCCCCTCCTCCCACAAGCCTCATCTCCTCTCCAGATTTTCCTCCTCTCCATATTCTCCATCTCACTATTCCTCCTCCTCCCCATCTCCTGCCCTCCAGGTCTAACTGTTGTTGTTCCATGCGACGAGATTATCTTGGCGTTCCTTGAAGAGGGAGAATATTAAATTCTGCAGTGTGGCGAAAAGAAACAGGGTGGAGGATTTGCGCTCAACGACTCAGCGTTTACCCCTTTATCCTTAGAGACTGGGAGTCTGTCTGGTGACATGAATAATGTAGAAGGCCACCAAGACAATACAGTTATCCAAAGAAAATGCAGCAAATAATCAAAATCCCAGCCTGAATCTTTGGATATGTATGAGATAAGATTCTTCCTGTTTAAACTATTTCTAGCTGCAGATCTTGATGACCTTGAAACAGATGTGATGTAAGGCATTCTCTATCAGAGGAGACAGCCCCAGGGGCTCTGGGAAAAGGAACATTGTTAATGTTACATTCCAAAGAAAACACTCTGTTGTTCTGTATAATTTACTGTCAGATCCTGAATTCAAGGGTTAGTGTGTGGTGTATGGCCAGAGCGTTGTGTTACGGAGGAGGAAAATGCCACTTGTCTGGTTGTGCCTGGGTCTCGTGTTGTGAGCATCATCTAGCACTAACCTATCTAGACATTTTAGGTCCTTTAGTCCTTAAGAAGAGGAATATTTGGTCCTGTAATTCCCCTTTGTTTAACCAGGTAAGAAAAATACATATTAAACACACTACATATAAGGGAATATGCATAGCTCAATAAATCGCACCAATAAATGACAGACGTTTTATTTTATAGTTATGCTGCTCCTATCCCAGAAGTGATAGTGACTCCTATAGCCTTTCAATAGGATGAACTTATGACTAGCCTGGGGTAAAGACTCATTATTCAATTAATATACTCATTACTAGCCTGGGATAAAGACTCATTATTCAAATAACATACTCGTGACTAGCCTGGGATAAAGACTCATTATTCAAATAACATACTCGTGACTAGCCTGGGATAAAGACTCATTATTCAAATAACATACTCGTGACTAGCCTGGGATAAAGACTCATTATTCAAATAACATACTCGTGACTAGCCTGGGGTAAAGACTCATTATTCAAATAACATACTCGTGACTAGCCTGGGGTGAAGACTCATTATTCAGGTGCTCTCTGTCCCTTACACTGAAATATAGGTACTTGGCTGTTACCCAAGACGATAAGGTCAGGGGGAAAATGCTGAACAGCGGCAGTCTAGTAGGTCCAGTAACGCCATTATATGCATAACTGCAAACACACAGCCTATTGTCAGCCAATCTGGGGGTGCTTTACCCGTGAGGAACACTATAAGTCAGCATAAACGTGGCACGAGTGCTTCCTGAGCAGCACACTAAAGCTATGTATTGATGGCCACTGGTCAAGTAAAAAAACAACGGTGAAACATGATAGCCGCTTGTACGGCGTATTGCCCTGGCACTCTGTGGTGGCAGACCTGCTGATTACATCATCCTTTCAACCATGTACTAATTTCTCCGGACAGGTGCATTCTCCAGACACCGGGGATCTGAGGACTACACTGTATATAAGCTTAGGCCCAGAATAATTAAGAAGTTGGACTTTAAATAAAATAATTGCTTTGAGGTTTTAGAATAAAGTTTGGTAGAAATGACAACACATTTCATACACAGTCCCAGTTATTTCAGGCAACCATAAGTAATCAGATAAGTTTATATAAAGCCAAAACCAAGACCTATACGTATAGTATTTTGTAATATTTTGTCACAGATCGCCTGAATGAATTACCTGCCTAAATTCTGCAACCCATTGACCAAGTCCCCATCTTCTCTGAAAATGTCCTCCAAGGCCTGTATAGCTGGTGCTGAATCGGTAGTGATGAACTAAATAAAACATTTTAACAAATTGAAATGATGTTAACTAGTTTTAAATAATTAAATATGGCATGACCAGTCCAGAACTTTTCAACTGTAGTATTCAAGTGGTTATTGTCTTGGCATTCGTATGTAATTCAGTAGAAGAAATGATCATGCATCATCAGCAGTTTAATCCTCAATCAAGTGAGACAGTCCCATAAATGCAGAAAAGTGGCAGCCATACGTGCCCAAAGCATAACACCCCCTCCAGAAGGCTCTTGTGCATACTTTTATCTCTAACTAAATCGGGGGGGGGAAATTCACTACCCACGTTACATTTTTGTGCAAAACTAAAATTCTAAACACTGT
Organism: Novumbra hubbsi; assembly: GCA_016801125.1. NCBI lineage: Eukaryota > Metazoa > Chordata > Actinopteri > Esociformes > Umbridae > Novumbra > Novumbra hubbsi. Next base: position 2,320 of record JACXGK010001926.1, read on the forward strand.
GTATCCACCCGGAGACTGATATTGGAGCCGTAACTTAGCAACTTAGGTAGCCTAGCAGCATTGTAAATAAATATAGCGAACGAGGAGTGGACCCTCCCGTATCATTCAGGCCTCCCGTTTGGGAAAAGTATGGCTCTTTAGTTAACTACAGTGGCTATGGGCAAATGTAACTTCATATTAAATTAAAAACATACATATATATACACACATATACATATGTTTAGCATATTTTGTTTTCCACAGAAAATCTTGCAAACCTTGACTTAAAATACAAGGTACATATCGAACCGTGACTTTTGCGTACACCCCTAATACACCATATGAGTTAGAGGGACAAGGAAAAAAACTGGTGTGAGAGAGGGAGACAAAGCAGGAAAATGAGAAAGACCAGGGTAGGTGATTGTGAAGGAGTTAGTTGAGAAAGTGGAAAAGGAATAACGGAGACTGGTGTAGCTCTGTTTATTTCCATGACCTCACCCCGCTGCGAGGCTTTAGACTGTGGCATTTCCTTTGCCTTGAAGGGTGATTAGGAAGCACAGCAACAACACGTGTAAATGGTAATGAAGCTCTGTTCATGCTGCACTGCCGTACGGCACAAACACACACACCAGTGTTTGTTAGGAAAACCGATGAATAAAACTGTTGCTGGCTAATGTGTCAGAAAGGTGTGACGAACCAGATCTAGCCACTCTCGTCACGAACATCACTGAACTTCCCTCAAAAGTTTTGGCCCGTTCTTGTTTTCCCAGTATCTTAAGTATGCTCGCTAATTTCTCCGTAATACACTGCTCCAAAAAAGATTTAAGGAAACAATTATCACAGTGAAACACTCAGTCAATTAAACTTCAGGGATAACAATCTGTCCAGTTAGGAAGCATAAGCAATTGTGAATCAATGTCACCTGTGAAATTAAAGTGACAGCAGGTGCCCTGGAGAGGCAACAGCAAGACAACACCCAAAAGGGGAATGGTTTTGAGGTGGTGGCCACAGACAATGGCGCTCTCCTATTTCTTTCTTGCTGAATCCTCACTAGTTTTACATTTTGCCACTGGTAGTGAGGAGGTACCTGCAGCCCATTCAGGTTGCACAGATAGTCCATCTCCACCAGGATGGCACATCCATATGTGCCATCGCAAGAAGGATTGTTCTGTCTCCCAGTACATTCTCAAGAGCATTTAGGAGATACCAGGAGAAGGGCAGTTACACAAGATGAGCTGAACCGGGCCGTAGAAGGGCATTTACCCAGCACCAGGACCTGTATATGCTCCTTTGTAAGAGGAGAAACAGGAGGAGCACTGTCAGGGCCCTACAAAATGACCTCCAGCAGGCTACTGGTGTGCAGGTTTCTGACCAAACTGTCAGAAACATACTCCATTAGGGTGGCCTGAGCACTGTGCAGTTTGATTGGCTTTCACCAGAGAACAGCAGAATTTCCAGATCCGCCATTAGAGAGTTATTCACTTCAAAAATGAGCGCAAGTTTACACTGAGAACGTGACAGACATGAAAGAGTCTGGAGACGCCAGGGTAAACGTTAGGCTTCCTGCAACATCATGGTGGTGGGTCAGTGATGGTTTAGGGTGGCATATCCTTGGAGGGTCGCACAGACCTCCATGTGCTAGCCAACGGTACCCCGACTGCTGTTAGGTAGCGGGTTGAAATCCTCAGACCCATCGTCAGACCTTACGCAGGTGCGGTGGGCCATGGGATCCTCCTAGTGCAGGACAATGCATCATGGGGACAGTGTGTAGGCAATTCCTGGATGGTGAAGGCATTGATGCCATTGACTGGCCCTCATGTTCCCCAGACCAATACAATTGAGTACCTCTGTGACATTACGCAACAGTGCATCCGATGCCACAGAAATTAGCGACAGACTTTTCAAGAGCTCGGATGCCCTGATCCAGGTCTGGGAGTAGATCCCCCAAGACATAATTCGCAGTATCATCAGGAGAATGCCCAGACGTTGTCAGGAGTGCACACAGGCACATGGGAGCCATACACACCACTGAGTCATATTACGAAATGCCAAGATAAAATTTGCACAAGGATGGAACAGCCGGTGATAACAAATGTTTACTTTAATTTTCGTTGTGAGCTTGAATCCAGCCCCCAATCGGTTAAGGATTTTGGTTTCCATTGATCGTGTTGTCACGTCATTTTGTTATCAATGAATTACTCAATGTACCGTAAAGATGTTGATCTTTAACCCTCTAGAACCGATAACGGCAGTCAACAACCTTCCTAACCCTTACCCGGAACTGTATTCCCGGGGATGTTGTCGTTGATAAGACCCCAGAAAAAGGGTATGCTGTCATTTTTCTTGTTTTTATCATTTATCAGTCTGGGTATTTAGCGGTGTAGTTGAATGGTTTTTTTTATTGCATTTCTCCTGTTTTTATTTAGAAATGGAAAATGCCATAGATAAGTAGACAACTAATTGTCCGGTTCTGTTCATCAATCAGACTATAGAAATGTTGTCGGCCCGAAAATGTGTTTAGCTTTTTAAGTGACAGTAAAGTGTCACTTTAAGTAAAGTGTCACTTTCACTAGCTAGTCAAGATTGCAGACAGTAACGTTATGCTTTGTGAACGGCCTCGTCACTTGATCATGACGTCCTGAATCTACTGAAATGTGCCACAATTTCACTTCTAATCTATACAAAGTATGATGTGTTGAGATGTGTGCCTGATGCGTAGTTACGATTCCAGCAGATGTGTAGACCACAAATTATTGCGGGTTTGTAAAAAAAAAAGCAAACTTAGATGTAGGTCCTTGTTTATACGGATGTCAGTTAGACTACATAGAAACGACCCAAACTGCTTGCTTAAGCGATCTTACTATCTGGTCCGTCAATAAGTTTATTAGACAAATTGTGTAGTAGCAATGAGTTACGCATTTGCATTTTATTACAAGCGTTTAGAAAACAATACATATTATTTGTTACGTGAATGGGGTGTCAAATTGAAGATGAGAATGTGCTCTTTAAAACTAAGTTAACTTAATTTGTTCCTAGTTTTTGTGCCATATCTATTTGTTTAAAAGATGCATTTACAGATTTCTCAGGAATTTACAGCAGAATTCTATTGGGGTCTAAAGGGTTAATATATTTAATGATTTAAGTGTTCCCTTAACTATTGGAGCAGTGTAAATATACACCCACCACCAGTCAAAAGTTTTAATTTCACACCTTTAAACCGGATTAGAGATCAATAATAACATTTGTACAAGTACACCACTGACCCACAAAATGACACAGTTTAAGCTCTCATTAGTGATCTTAACCAAGTGGCCTCACTGGCCAGATAGTCAAGTAATCAAGTTTCCGCTGCAACATTTTACAATGGATTTCTGAGTAGCCCTTACCCACTTGATTACTGAGGCGTTCTGCTGGAGCGGATGCACCGCAGGAGTTCAACTGGCAATGACATGTACAGCAGCATGGAGTACGCAGGGCTACAGACTGCAACCATATGGTCACATTTTGCAACCATTTTTCTTGGCTTTTCAAGTAAAATTTGGAATCGGTCAAATCAGTACAACCTTCAAAACATAAAAATATATGTTTTTTCACATTTCTGAATTTAGGCAAACACAAATGTGGCTCATTCTTGTCCTGATAAAACTTAGTGACGGTTTTGAGAGTTGTGTGTGTGTGTGTGTGTGTGTGTCAGGCACTCTCTCCCTCTCACTCACCCCTCCTTCCAAGAGGGAGTCATTGTGACTACAGCCTTCTGTTGGCCCGTGAAACAGGTAATCAGCTACCAGTCCCAGAGGGCTACTTCCGCAACCAGGAGACTAGGCAGCTACAGCCTTAGTGGGTAAAATGAAGCAGCAGAAGAGGTATAGGGGAGGATGCAGAGATCATGGCAAACGAAAAAGCTTTAAACATTTTCTTTAATCCATTAGGTGTTGCCATGGATCTCAAGTGCTTAACAAAAACAACTGAGCCCTACGTCCCAATGCTAGCAACCTAATAGAAGATAAAACAACAACAGCCTGAACATTTAATGTATGAAATTATACAATTAATCTTTGTAGAAATATACTTCTTATTGTTATAGTAAAATGATTGGGGTCAAAACAAATCCTGTGCTGGAGCCACCAACTAAAAGACTCAACGGCACCAGTAGAGATTGTTAGCCTGGGGCCTTGGTAGTATAACCAATCCCTTAACTCAAGAGTCAACAACCTTAACTATCCAAAGAGCCATTTTCCCCCATTTGTCAACAAACACAATTCGCCTGGAGTCGCAAAAGCTATCTGATGTCACAGCTTCTATATATTTAAACTATATATTCAAAAACGTTAGTTTGTTGCATTTCTAAAATTATAGAACAAGAATAAAGAAAATTCTTTACATTTTATTTATGTTATATCAATACCAAATTCTTTAAGGAGAAAGAAATACACTGGCATGTGTAAGAGGTCAATAAATAGAAAATGCAGGTCTATATGGGTCCCCCCCATGTTTGTTAAACTCTCCATTTTCCTCCTTGACTTTTCTCTTTTTTTGAATTTTCCATGGTTGCTTTACTAGGGCAGGAAAGTGAAAGATGATTGACCACACGCTTGACAGCAACCTTATAGGATGTGGTGCATATTTTAGTTGACTGAATGACTTTTTTTTTTATTATTTTCAGTGACACAGTATCACTTCAAACACCCAGATAAGAGCTGTTCCCTTTGAAATATTGTCCCCTATGCAACATTTCTTTATAAAAATACTGTTATTTAGAGCCATATCAGAACCATTAAAAGAACCGCAGGTTGCAGACCCCTGCCTTAACTAGATTGCATTACACTATTTAGAAAAATCCAGAAGAGACGTTAACGTTTTTGGTTAAGTCAGATCCCAGGAGAGACCTAAAAGCACTGAAAGGTAGTAGTGACAGTGTCAGGACATGTAACTCATTGCTTATGTCCTGCCAGAAATGGGACACTAGTTGACAGGCAGCTCCACTGGTCCAGTGCTGGGACATAAACACACACACACAGCTGACTGGGCACTTTAGGCCTCCTATACTTCAAAACAAAAGGCCTGTTGTCTGTGTTCCTCCTCCTCTTGCCAGGCCCTCTGTTAAACAAAGCAGAGGAGTAGGCCTAATCACCACAGCAAAGTCTGAGAAAGTTACACACACAAAAAGAGGAATCACCTAAGAGGGAAAAGCAAAACACTGAGGATGATACAGCCAGACTTGGTAGAAAAAGCAGACGTCTCCGGTGGAAAACTGCTCTTCACGTCAGCCTAGAACAGTAGTGGGTGGTAAAACAGGTGCTTTCTGAGGAATACTGCACACACCTCTGAGTTGAGGTGTTGAACAGTCGCTCGGGGCAATGGCCCACCTGCCAAACAGACACACACAGACAGAAAGATAGTTCAAGAGCAAGGATAAAGAGCGCGAGAGTGGACACAGACCCAGCCATCCTGTCAGGGAGCATTGCCGCACAGTCCTGTGTGTTTAAATTAATGTCACAGTGAGTCAGCGGGGAGAGAGAGAGCACAAGATAGCGAGAAATGGCTTTTACAGAAGAACTCTATAGGTGAAGCACTGCAGAAGACTAGGAGAGGTCGAACAAAGCACTGCAGAAGACTAGGAGAAGTACATCAAAGCACTGCAGAGGACTAGGAGATGTCGAACAAAGCCCTGCAGAAGACTAGGAGATGTCGAACAAAGCACTGCAGAAGACTAGGAGATGTCGAACAAAGCACTGCAGAAGACTAGGAGATGTCGAACAAAGCACTGCAGAAGACTAGGAGATGTCGAACAAAGCACTGCAGAAGACTAGGAGATGTCGAACAAAGCACTGCAGAAGACTAGGAGATGTCGAACAGAGCACTGCAGAGGACTAGGAGATGTCGAACAAAGCACTGCAGAGGACTAGGAGATGTCGAACAAAGCACTGCAGAGGACAGTCACATGGTTGTCAATAATAAATGCGTCATTCTGAACCGTAAAGCAGTACATGAAAGAAGCGAGTGCTGCACAATTTGGATTAAATAGTTTTTCCCAGATATTGCATTTACAATTTTTAAACTGGGATGTATTCAGCGTAGATACGCTCACTTCAAAAGGGATGCAATGATACAGTGGACCCACGATTCGGTGCGTATCGCGGTTTGTGGGTCACGGTATATTTACGGTATGAATGATGTCGTCATGTTAGTAGTGTTTCAACCAGAGTAGCCGACAGTGGCAAAGCAATGCTGGTTTATGGTCTTCTTACCCTCATCATCGTATTGAACACTATATCCCAAATGTCCCCACACAGCGGATTTGAAAGACGGTGCCTCTTCAAATTTGCTTCCCTCCATCTCGCCAGCGCTTGCCATTGGCACGTTGAAGCTGAGAGAATATTTGTTTTTCTCTCCTCATGGGGCCAGTATGTCTGCGTGTTCTAAACAACTAAAAACCATTCTAAATAGAAAAGGAATTAATCTAAATAAAAGGTATTGTCTTTGTCAGGAATTGTCTTATTTCAATGTCTTAGAAAAAGTTTGAGAAGTGTACTGTTAGCATTGTGAAGAGGTGATGCAAAAAGGTAAGAAGTGTACTGTTAGCATTGTGAAGAGGTGATGCAAAAAGGTAAGAAGTGTACTGTTAGCATTGTGAAGAGGTGATGCAAAAAGGTAAGCAGTGTACTGTTAGCATTGTGAAGAGGTGATGCAAAAAGGTAATAAGTGTACTGTTAGCATTGTGAAGAGGAGATGCAAAAAGGTAATAAGTGTACTGTTAGCATTGTGAAGAGGAGATGCAAAAAGGTAATAAGTGTACTGTTAGCATTGTGAAGAGGAGATGCAAAAAGGTAAGAAGTGTACTGTTAGCATTGTGAAGAGGTGATGCAAAAAGGTAAGAAGTGTACTGTTAACATGATGCAAAAAACTGTGTTTTGTGAACGCATGTTAGCTCTGGTAGCTCGCAGTGTGAAACCACATTCATTCAGAATGTCAGCAAGACACTTGTGACAGTTGGCTGCTTTTCTCCCAACTCCGTTCATGAGGTACATCACTAACTAGTACCAAGCTAGGTCATTTAGCTAGCTACATGGACATTTGCTGTTAAACCTCCCATAGGTACCATGGGAAAGTGCAAATTCACTATGATGTTTTAGGACAACAGCAACTGTATTCTATAACCCTATACTGACAGCCCAGTCCAGGGGTACCATGCTTTTTCGAAACATACCCAGGAAAACCAACCTACCTAATAGCTGCTAAGTGTTACCAAGATGTTCTGATTCAAAGGCATGAAGACTTATGTAACCACACCATATTGAATATTTAATGAGAAAAAAATATTTTGGACAATCAAAAGGTAAAAAAAATCTGAATAAAGTGAATAAGTATGCAATCAATGCATTCATCAGTATGAAGGTGCGGCAATGTAGATACCGCCCAATCTTAATTGTAACTTTTATTTAAAACACAGGATTAGCAATTAAACACATGGTTTTTCAAATTAAAGAACAATCTCTTGGCTTCCTACAGCAGCCATATTGGTCATGTTGGAGAAGGAGAACCGCAACCATGATGCAACTTCCAGCTCCTCCTCCACTGCCGTGACTGTGCGTGCAACTGTGTCCGTGCCTAGAGGTGGCGTGTCCCTTGTGTGGGTGAACGGAGCTCCAGCCAGTAAGTAAAGGTGAAGGCAGCCAGTAAGTAAAGGTGAAGGCAGCCAGTAAGTAAAGGTGAAGGCAGCCAGTGAGTAAAGGTGAAGGTAGCCAGTGCGGGGAAAATGGCTTGGGAGCAGGTCGCCATCTCTCCCTCTCTCACCTGAAAGACTCATCTAAGCCCTCTCAACAGCCAGGCAGCCTGGTTAAACACAATAATCGCGTCAGCCTGAATCGCTGCACTCAAAATAATGAAAAGCATTTGAAAACACCCATCCACTACAGCTTCCCGTGTGTCCCTGTGTCCAGGAGGAACTGGCAGCTAGGCCTGTACAGAGGAGAGGGCTGCGGAGGCAGGATAATACACGTCTCACAGAGTGCTTACAACCGACAGGCAGAGTTGAGCTAATCCTCTGCTGAATAAACACTACGAACCCACCGCATGGCAGCCTATCCCCAACAGGCTCTGGTCAAACGTAGTGTACTAAACAGGGGACAGGAAGCCAAGTGGGACACGGGTGAGGTTACCTACACCCATACTGCTGATAACTGTGATGCTCCCCTTTTAACTCCGGCACTGAACGCCAGGGCTGCAACGAGCCAGCTCACACGGCTGTGACAATGAGTGACCTTGCATGATACAAGGTCTACGGTCTCTACCCATCAGAGAACCTAATAACCAGTCAGCCAAGCCAGAACTTAGTGAACTAGGACTTCACACTGTTCCTCCAGGTGCAGGACAATACTCGGCCTCGTGGCCAGAGGGTGTAGGCAGTTCCTGGATGATTAAGGCATTGATGCCGTTGACTGGCGTTATGTAGCGGTGCATCCGACGCTGCCAAGTAGCGACACAGCCTGTCCAAGCGCTCACTGATGCCTTGATCCAGGTCTGGGAGGATCCCCCATTTATTTTGTTCATTGAGACCTAAAGTGTGATGCAAGTGTTCCCTTAATCTTTTTTAGCAGGGTAGTAACAAACATTTTTAAATGTACCTGAAGAACACCCATAATAAATTGTAAATGAACAAGAATTCGCTTCAGGTACAAACAGGTTTAAATGTGGCAGAACCTCAAACTTGTGTGTTTATGGAACTCGACTTGAGGTAGATGAAGAAAACCTTTATACTGAAGTTGAGAAACTGATTGGCTGATGTCGGGACATGCCTTGCATCTGCTCTGAGCCAAGCTTACACATGGCAATATTTAGCTGATGAGGCCAAAAATATGTAAAATGTTTAAAAAATATTGGAATGCCATTAAGCGCCTATGAAGTGCTCCGGGTTTGCAGCAAGTTGGAAAAAGGCACTGGAAACAGATGAAGAGCCGGTAGATCCGTCAGAATACGTGGCGTTAGCCCGACCTATCCTATTCAGCTCTCTCAGATAAATTCACCATGCCAGAGTAGCACTAAGCCTACACTCCTTATACATGCAATTGATGTGGGACTCCCAACTCCCCACGCAGGCCACGTCAACCTGAAGCACGCTGGGACCGCCATATGAAAGGGTGCTTTTAAATGTGCAACTGGAGAACGTCAATACACCTAAAAGGCAGTATGCAAGTCAGATGAGCACTTATAAGGAGTCAACTGTAGTCCACATTTAAACAGCTAAAGGACAGTGTGTTGCAAACCTCGTTTGAGAAAGTGTCATTCAGTGGGCAACATTTTGGTGTATTACAGTCATACACAAACAAGAAATGTGACGGGCGCCATGTTATGTATTGATTAGCAAGCCATGCAACAGATGATACTTTATGGCCGGTCAACCCCAAGAGCATTTCCATGGAAACAAGTCAGTCCATCTAAACAGTGAGCATGTAATAGAATGAAAATGTACAATGTCTTGCAATATCCTCTTTAAAACAATGTCAAAACTTAACCGAGAGCATGCACAACAAATACATTTTGTGAAATGCATATAAAAACAGATGTTTGACAATGTGCATTGGAGTGGACAAGCAGAAACAGAACTCTGTAATTCCTTCCACATCCATCAACAGAATCAAAAATAAACATCTAAGTGTCATTGGGAAGCAACTAAAAACATTTCACACTGACACTGGCCATACTACTGCCACCAACATCACCTCAGTTCAACAACCAGCGCCATGTTAGTTCCCGGGTAAACAACATTAACAGTGAGTTGATACACCTTCCAGGTCAGTGGTCTGGCTAAAGCGCTGCCCGCTCATGTGTTTTGCCCCATGGCACACAGCGAGAGTAACTCGTGTGAATCAGAAACTGCATGCACATTTTATGTTAATGTTATTTATATTTAATGTGTCTCACGGCAACTGGTGTAGTCTAAATAGGCTCCAAGTGGCAACCTTGATTGGAAGGCATTGAAATATTGATATACAGGCATAACCATAAAAAGGTAACTACATTTCATTGTTGCTAATAACCCTCCTTTAAATGGGGATTTCAAGTTCACTAATTACACAGTCTGGATCTAAATACAGTAAATTGGGTAAATGTATCCTTCATGTTCTTGAATAGCCCCGCTAGACATTTCAGTGATTTTACTAGTGTTGTGCATTACAACTGTGAAGCATTTTATGACCTGAATATGAGGCCTCTGAACACACCGTTTTTTTATGGGAAATACTGTGCAATGAACAATAGAACGCAGAAACAGTATGGAACGTTATTAACAAATGCTATATTGTCACATAGAGAAGACCTGACATAGAACTCTGGTGTTGGGCTTTGAATGTCAACCTCCGTAATGTAAACATGTTCTGGTAATAAACACATTATAATGTCTTGGTCCCTGACACATTGGGACGTAGCTAGTTTTGACTACCCTAAAAGTATTGCATGGGAGACCACCCGGTAAATGCATTAGCCACAGTCGGGAGAAGCACTTCTGCTACTCTCCTATGGAGTGTAGAGGAATGTAGCGAGCACGCAGCCAACATTTTGTGTGTTTAAAAAAAAATGAGTGTAGCATGCATATGCTTTGCCTTACCAGACGAATGGTCCACGGGTCCACCGCCGTTAGTAAAGAGGGCAGAATACAGGTCAGGGTACGCCTTTTCCAAGGCCACACACAGCTCGGGGAAATGGTCGCTTTCCTTGTTCACAAGCATCTTCAAAAGCTGGTCCACTTTCTCCGCGCTGGAGGAGCAGTTTTGGTCCAGTTCGAAACGGTCAAGCTGGCTCAAAGTGCCGGACAGTATCAGCAACTCAATCAGCCGGTCCGCGTCTGTTATTGAGTCCAGCAAGTTTTGGTGGCATTGGTCTAACAACTCTTTGTGCTTTGGCTCCATTGCCGTTCGCTTTAGTTCCGTAGCTAACCAGCTAGCAGACTGGTTAGCTAACGTATCTTCGGGTTTATTTCCCCAAAACGACCCCCCGTCCAATAAGCAAACAAGGAACTAACTTCCTAATTGTCACTTGTATGAATTCGGCAGCACAGCCATGACATGTAATGGCATGGGAGAGCAGTTTTTATAACAAATAGGAAAAGGCACAAGAAGCCATATTTGTTCCCTAAGGCAGTTGACTGTACTAAACGGCGATACATTTTCCTAGCTTACTTACGTCTGGCAACTTCGTCCATTTTTGCGTAATAACGACGAAAACCTGGCCTTACACGACCGCTTCTTCCAAAGAGTCATTTATCATGCACTGCAGCGACTAAACTGCTGGGGAAACTATCGTAACTCTCGCCGTTACACCGTATCCTCCGCCATATCTGGGCTGTAGTGTTCAGCAGCTGGTGCCTGCCTACTGTCAATCAAATTCCCATACAATGCCATGTAAGGTAAAGCGGGGCAGGGCTTACCCTAAGACACACCTGATTTTTTAAATTGTCGTAATCGCGTGCACCGTTTTCGAAAAGAAAAAGATATGTTTGCTATCCAACATATTACATTCATTTTAAGACAAATAGAATATTACTGATTACAATAATATACATGTACATTTTACATTTTGTAATTCACTTGACGCGCTTACACAAAGCGACGTCAATACTGTTTGCATGTATGAAGTAAATTGTTTTACATGGAGAGGAGAGGATTAATTCATTAATTGAATGTTGGAGATGATTCGTTGTCCATAATTATGTAAAAGAAAGATTGAAAATATAGTCAGGATTCCAAGGTTAACAACCCTCATCTCATAATACAGTAAGTGGCATGGTATCTTCATAGAGACCACAGTCATTTAACAACCAGATTGGAACCATTCAGATGACAGGACCATATGCAGGGCAATGTTCCCCTCACTGTCCAGGAGTATTGGGATTTGATCTTTAGAGCAGATAGAAGAGTACATCCTTTTGGTCAAAGGAGGGGCAGGGTTAAAGCATGAGGTCTCTTATCCAGTGTGCAGCCACGAAATACCCTGCTTAGCTTCAAGCCAGCAGTGGATAAGCATATTGTATCGTTAATAATGTAAAATACATAGTTATAAGTCTGCTATTTTGGTCGTACTAACAGCCACCATAATATTAAAATGTATGCAACATCAATGTGAAAGTATGACTAAAACATTGTATGAAATGAAATGGCTTTAAGAACCAAAGCTCTAGCTAAAGCAACAAATAAAACACATTGAAAGACCAAACACAGCAGTAGTCTCTTAAAACGAGTTACCCACAATTATCTTCATGCATCCGCCACATTACCATGGTGACAGTCATTCAGACATAGTGCAAGTCAATCAGAATCATGCTACTCCACGACTTATGCAACTACACAGCGGTTCCATATAAAATTCATACCACTCATTCATATCAAAGGGAAAAAGACAGACAGCGGCTCTTACTGCTGATTGTAATTCATTCACCCAAACACACACATGCTTACACATGCATACACACTCCGACACACACCCACGTACACAAATAAAAACGAATAATACAGGTATTAGGTATCAAAAATGCTGCTGTCTATGTTTTCATTTATAAAGGGAGCTGAAGAGGCTATTATGAGATTACATCTGAAGTAGCTGAATTCATTACAAGTTTATAGTTCAACAATAATGTTGAAAGCAGCAGGAACACCAGTATGACATCTGTAATGTTTTAGAAATGTTTCTGAAATGTTATGAATTGTTTATTATTCCACCACATAATGAAAACCAGACGTTCATTATGTATGGTGATCAATGACAGGTAAATTACAACCAATTGTCATTGTCATTGTCAAACAAAATAGCAAAGAATTGTCTGGGGGATACGACCACCTGAAAAAGAAAATCCCATCACAATGTTGAGTACAGCCCTCAGTGTTCTATCCCAACACAATGTTCAGTATAGCTTCAGAGTTCTATCCCTCACAATGTTCATTATAGCCCTCAGGGTTCTATCCCATCACAATGTGCAGTATAGTCCTCAGAGTCCTATCCCATCACAATGTTCAGTCTAGCACTCAGTGTTCTGTCCCATCACAATGTTCAGTATAGCCCTCAGTGTTCTATCCCATCACAATGTTCAGTATTACCCTCAGTGTTCTGTCCCATCACAATGTTCAGTATAGCCCTCTGTGTTCTATCTTAACACAATGTTCAGTATAGCCCTCGGTGTTCTATCCCAACACAATGTTCATTATAGCCCTCAGAGTTCTATCCCAACAAAATGTTTTAGTATAGCCCTCAGTTTTCTATCCCATCACAATGTTCAGTTTAGCCCTCCGTGTTTTATCCCCTTACAATGTTCAGTATTGCCCTCAGTGTTCTATCCTATCACAAGGTTGAGGGTAACATAAATAGTTTGCTCCTAACACAATGTCAAGCATAGCCCAAAGAGTTCACTCCAATTACAAGGTTGAGTGTAGCTCACAGAGTTCTCTTGCATCACACGAGCCCAAGAGAGCACAAAGCCAGAGAGGAAGCTCTCATCAGTGACTCAACTCACTCAAGTCAAGTATGGTGAAAAGCTTGACATGACGTGCTGCACTCTTAGGGACGACATGAAAGAACACAAGTAAGCCAGTGACTCAGCCCCTGTAATAGCATTGGACAAAGAGTATCCCAATGGAGTAGAAGGGGCCCACCGGCAGAGACAGGATGGATGGTTGGTCAATCCGGTGCTTTGCCTTTCACCTTTTCCGCCCCCTGGGCCAAACTACATTCAATCATCAAACCTACTAAAGAAATAAATCTTCATAAAGAACCAGCCTTCTTTTGCATCTCTCACATGAATCGGCAGATTGTTTTATAACAAAATGAGTTGTGCGGCTTCCAGCCGTTTGTTAGGTCATTTTACAAAGAGGAAGGCATGCATCTAGGGAGAGAACCATACTTCTAGGTATGTAGGACAGGAACAATTCAGAAAGGTAAGTTGCAGCAAGTCTATACATCGAAAGAAAAACCTTAAAATCAGCCTGAGCAGGAAGCCAGTAAAAACAACCTAGCACTAAAATAATATGATGACTTTTGGGGGTTTCTGTCAACATATTAGCAGCTGTTAATCAGAGCCCCCTGACTCAGTGTTGGCTGTGTCACTGGAGTCAACTAACTGTGTGCAGAGCTAACAAGATAATGATGGATAAATGAAAGACATCCTCTTATAAAATTAACATTAAAGGCATAACCCATTGTATTTAACTGTGTGGGATCCCTTCTGATAACCCGTGTTTGCAATGTGATCACTAATACTAATATTGCAATTATGTAGCAGATGCTCAATGTCTAGAGCAACTTACATTTTTACACGGGCAATGCCTCAATGGGGTTGGCCATGTGGGAAAAAACATAATTGTTTGGATACTCAAATGAGACCTCTTTAATCATGAATGCAGATTCCACAAACACAGGAACATGCCCTTTAAAGGAACTGCTCAATGTTTCCAGATATCTGTGTAATATGATCTCCAATTACTTACATTATAAAATGCTTTTCCTTCCAAGGAAAGTTGGAATAGCGTGGGTGTGGCCTGACAACTGAATGGTGTGGGAGTGTATTGGTCATTACAAATATACATGCGATGAGATCCTTGAATGGCCAGCTAATCCTTCTTTAGTCTTCTGATTGGTTAGCAACGTTTTTTAGGAGTATTACATCATACCTAATGGCATTCTTCAAATCTTTTTGTGATATTTGGCCACAAATACAGTGCCAGTGTCCACAAAGATTTGGGTCAATAACATTATTAGATAATGGGTTGACTGATAACTTTTAAAACTGAGATTTTTAATTGGAAGTTAATCAAAATGTAAAAATGACAAACCATCCACAAATCTTTCAAATGTTGAATAAATACAAAACTCAGAGTGGTGAACAGGGGATTAAAACGAGATGAGAAAAGGTAAGGTTACATAACAGAAAGGTGGTCGCTAATCATTTCAGTGAGTGGTTCTCCACATAGATGTTGTACCACTATAACCTGCCGTGTGGTCTTAGGAGGTACCCACTGTGCCCCTTAGTCTCTATTACTATGTACACTTAAATAATTTATGGATCAAGGGTCTATGATCATTGATTTAATTTCATTGTTGTAAATGTGTGTGCGTTATAAATGTCAGTTTGACCTGCTAAACTAAAGTATATCACATATCATATATCCCACCCAGTTGGGCCTTATTGCTTAAATAATACAATTCACCAGAAAGCCATGCAAGCCAATTAGTATTCTGTATTCAACAATGCCATGATGTAATTAAGTGTCAATCAACATTACAAACCTCAACCACACAGTTTATAATGATGTTCAAATGACGTAAGACGGGTTTTGACACCTACTGTACAACAGACAGCTGTGTGATTGGACTGTAAAGTGGTACAGTATACTGGTTGACAATATGGTCCCCTTGGTTCTCAACATGGCGTTTAATAACCTCGCTGGGCTCACTAAGAACATGGTAATGAGCTCTGTAAGGTTCAATATGTCAACAAAGAAAAAGGCTGGATGTAGCTATGCCAGAAAGGATGCTTTTAAAAGAGGATTCACAAGTTCTACGTGGTGCAACTAACCGAGTCCCAATAATGAAAAGGACAATAGAAAACATGTCATCAACACAGCAGTCAATAGTTTAGCAATGAAAGGCTATTTAGCTTAGCAACGAAAGGCTATTGCTGACAGCGTGTTCTTCAAAACACGACGACACATAACTTTAATTAAGATTTTGAAGTTATGGCTCCCTTAAGAGTAACTTGAAAAGGCCTTTGGGCCTCTCCCCCTTCTCCCATCCTCAGCCAATCCTAACCGTTTAACATAATCCAACGGGATTGACTCCAAAATGGCTATTTAAGTGGTGTGCAGAGCATGGTGTGATGCCGGGCCCCCCCAGGCCTGAGCAGCCCCAGGCCTCAGCAGCCCCAGGCCTCAGCAGCCCCAGGCCTCAGCAGCCCCAGGCCTCAGCAGCCCCAGGCCTGAGCAGCCCCAGGCCTCAGCAGCCCCAGGCCTCAGCAGCCCCAGGCCTGAGCAGCCCCAGGCCTCAGCAGCCCCAGGCCTCAGCAGCCCCAGGCCTCAGCAGCCCCAGGCCTCAGCAGCCCCAGGCCTGAGCAGCCCCAGGCCTCAGCAGCCCCAGGCCTCAGCAGCCCCAGGCCTCAGCAGCTTCTAGACACTGGTAATGTGGTTCTGCCCGGGCAGCTTTATACGCCACATCAATCTCCCTGCCGGCCTGCCGCATCCATCACAGAGCTACGAACACACTCTGTGAGAACCACCAGAGTCAGGATAACGTTGGAGCCTCGTCCGCAGCCGGCGTGGGCAACGGCCCCTTAATAGGAGCGGACAGCGGAAGGATATCTTCACCTGCGTGCAAAGACAAGCCTTTCTTCTTAAATAAAGTTTAACAGATTTCTTTTTTCATAGATATGCTGATGAAGTCTGAGACAGCCAAGGGCCTTGGGTTGTTATCACGTTGAGGAACGTGTCTGAGCGAATGTGTGTATTCTCTTTCCTAATGTTATGAATAGCTACTTTATCACGGCCATCAGATACGTCTTAGATATTTAGAATATGTCAAATACAGAGAAGCCCTAAAATGCTGGCCCTGTTGATAAAATCCATTGAATATTCTAATGTACATTTCTAAATACTTCCGTAATTAATGTTCTTCTCTTGGGCATGTATGACAGGTAAAAAAAATGCAATGTAGTTACACAGCCTTAGTATCTCAGTGAACACAGATTCTGGGAGCTGTACCGAGTTTCAACAAGGTAGTACTGCCCTCTAGAGGCCAGAATTAAAACAACACGCATGGCAGTTTGAATGTGGACTATTACACTCATCTCATTAAAGCAGCCATATATAATTTGTATTTTCTAGTTGCATAGAAACCAGCAGAAATTAACAGAAGACAGCTGCAATTAATTTTTAAAGTGAATGAGATATTTCACATTCAAACATTCTCACCGATCCATCTATCTGTTTGTATTGACTTGTAATCTCCTTATACGCTTTAGACACTTGCAGTACTATCCTTCCAATTCTAAATTTCCCTAAACTAGCAAATAATATTCCGGGCTCATTTGGTAAGAGCAGGCACGGTGCTACACAGCGGCTAGGGGGGGTCTAAAGCCATGTCACAATTCTGCGTTGCCCCAGTTCAGCCCCCTCAAGCATTATAGTATTTTAAAAACTTCCGGGAACTCTGAAGTAAGTCCCGTTAGCACCCTGAGAGAAAAAAGTCAGGCGCTGTGCCTGGGTCAGGTTAAAAGCGGTCGGAAGTAATTTAATTAAATATTGACTAAATTACCTTTAATTCCTCACAGCTTAATGATGCCAAAACGCTAGTACATTATGTATGTATTGGAGCTGGTAGTACACCAGTGTAACAAATACAAATGTTTTACGTTTACATCTTCAGGACCTCCTAAACATATTTTAAAGCAGGGCATGTTTATGATAACATCATCGTGGTGTAGGTTATTTCAATCAAATATGTTCTTTGGTAACTTTTGCCTATTCATAGTTGGTTCAAATCTGAGGATTTTGTCCTTAACTTTTCTTGTAAGCCTGCCAATTAAGAGGATCTTTCCAATATTTCTGTATTTTTGGACAGTCAAAGTAGACCTTTTTACGTCTGATATTTTTCTGTGATGATCAAAATGTTAAAATGACCAAATACTTATAATTAAATTAATACATCTGAAAACGTGCTGCCTGATTAAATGTAGGTAAATATTTTGACATGTTTGTGTTGGAACTTCTTTTTCTTTAACTATGAGAGTGCTGATTACGTTTTGAAACTAGAAAAGTTATGTCGGTTTTTCCACTATTGAGGAAAGAGTTTCAATATAATTCATTTCTTTGAAAAAGTGTATAATCTCCAATGACAATACCAAATATTTATATACGATAGAAGCTATGCAATCGTGGGTTTCGTCCCTAGGCCTAGACAACAAGGAAAACTCAAACAACCACTAATTCAATTTGTGCACACGACATAAAATATATGAAGAAAAACAATCGATCCTCGGACGTTTTGATCAAGCCTAGGTAATTACAGAAGTAGCGATGTTCGTAAAAAATGTTTAAATCAATTGAAGAGGCAAACCTAAAGAAGTTTTAAACACATCAGGAAATGAATGCAAAACGTCTGAACCGAGGCGACCGCTAATGAGTAAGTTTACCTTGTGTCAGTTACTATGGCCTGCGCTTTTGTACTCAGAGCAAGACTAGCAGCAGCTGCACCCACACGTTCACCGGTCGGTATATAAAGGATTTGACAGCTTTACTGCTGACGAGAAGCACTACGTAGGCTCGGCAGCCTACACTTATAATATATAATATATATCATTCGTTTTTTCATAAACAGCACGCATTTAATGAACAATAAGCAGGACTGATAAAAATTCAGAAACATGTTCAAATCAAAATGAGTTACTATTACTTTCCGTTGACAATAAAAAAGATCAAGTGCAACACTGAATACATTTAAAGTAGGTTTGTGTTCCATCTCCACCTACGTAATGATACACAACAAAGAATGTCTACAAAATACATCCAATAACTGATATGAAGACAATTCCTTAGTTAGGTTCACATGAGTATTAGGGGGCACATGTGACCAGAAAAGTCAGCACAGGTGAGAGCAAACTTACCATCACAAAAAGTATTTGTATTAGACCTATTCATGCATTGTATTCTGAAAAAGGGAACATTCTGGGAAAATCACCCAAAACGTTGTTACGAAAGAAATGTACCCCTCTCTCTTGTGCCACTGGCCTCTACAAGCACAATTGAAATTTTCAAATAACATTTTGAGATGTAAGCAAGGCTTTAGTACCCTCTGTCAATTAATTTTTGCAAATTACTGTGTGTATTAAAACAAAACAAGTAACTTACAAAGATTTGAGCATCTACAGGACTCATCTACAGAGCATCTACAGAACTTTTAAAATGTTGGCCTCTGGCGTTCTGGAGTTCCAAGGCACTTAGTGAGTTAAATGATTTGCACATCATTGCATTCAGTTTTTATTTACTTTTTATGCAGTGTTTCAACTTCGAAAACAGGGTAGTACATTATATAGAAGATCTCTGTGAAGTTCCTTTATAATTTCTTTTCTATTTTGTGTGCCCGACTACGTAAAGGCTTAACTATAGAGTTTGAATAGTGTTTATATCTGTACATTTGGGAAAACAAAAAAGAAACAACTTCAACCATAAACTTTACCTCAAAAAACATACCTTAATCCTAATGTCTAAACTTAACAACTTGTACATTTTACGCTAAACCTAACCCCTAAGCAGGAAATATCCTTTTCTTGAGTCGACCACTTAAAAACCTTGTGTGGACAGCATGCCAAGTTTGACTCTATTTGCATTATAACATCTATAGTAAAACCAAAAATAAACGCAACCATACAAGAAAATCAATTCATGCCCCCACACAGACAAGCATAAACTTCATACAAATACAACAGTTTTGACTGCGTTTAGATAAAGGATATTTCAACTAGAACGTTTCTTCATTGCAGCTTTGATTACTGACATAAATAATAACAGGCCAAAAATATCAGCCATTTGGTTAAAAATGTCAGAGGCCAGGAGTTAAAGCAATTGTGAAAACTAGTAAATCTTGCCCTAAGACAAATATTTCAACATTGATGAAACCAGAAAGGGAAAGTACAAAGTTTCTCAACATTTATTTTCTGATCAAATAACAATCAGTGTTGCCTTGTTCATGACAGTTATACTGAAAAAGATTGTAGCAAACAGCAGAGACAGCACAAGTAAGAATAATGGATACAAATTATAAGTGACAGTGTACACACTTAAACACAAATAAAATATCCCCTTTGGTATTGTAGCTGCTATAGATTCTGACTTATCAGACTAATCCATTTAACATTGTTAAACTTAACCAATTACTATTGGATACATGATTAAAATGATATATGGATAATATTAGCCCAGATAGGTTAAATTAATATTTATTTGATTAAAAAATATTTATAGATTACATTTCTAATCTAATCAAAATTGCATCTTTGAGGTTATAGCTAACCACAATATCTAACACCGATGCTACACCTTTGAAAAAATATAAACTTTCATGCTAATAAAAAATATAGAAAAGAAATTGCTTTTTTGACACAAGGTTTTTTCATATCATAACATGATAAAAAAAATATTGCTTTGCAGAACATGTATGGCACAGCATGCAGTACTGCTGAATGTAGTGCATGCATAGTTGATAGAAAGGCAGAATGGCATATTATTATTACGTTACTGGTAAAACAACAAATTGTATATATGTAAGCGTTCGAGAAGATCGCCCTGAAGACAGCTGACATGTTTCCTAGTCGCTCCCTCCGCACAGCTTCAACAGCAGTTTCTTATAGTCCCCTGAGGTGTCTCCCTGTCATGAAGAACAACATACACACACAACCATCAACAAACTACACCTGGAAACCTGCTCCATAGCAGAAGCATTCTTTAAGTTGTGGGTCTGCTTTTGTTTGATTATACTTACCAGGACCAAATTAGAACAGAAGGCTATTTTAGCCTTCAGGGTTGGGTTTAGGGTTAGGTTTCTATTTAGAGGCAGAGGTGAGTGGAAAAAAAAACATGTGTGTTTTGCATTTGATGATTGGAGACACTTACAGAGATGTCTGTGTAGAGTGACTTGCCATACTTCTTGATATACTCCTCACGGATATCCAGCATGTCCACCTCAGAACGGGTCACCATGACCCGAATCAGGGTTTTATCTTTAGTCCCGGCTCCCTGGGACAGAACACACTTCAGGCTGAACCACATAACTTCTTGAAATAGTAGTTATCTGAAGTAATTCCAGCAATAACAATGTAACACAAATTACAACAAAATAATTAAATTGGTGGAAGGTAAATGTGCTGAACTTAAACAGTGTGCACTTATGAGGCATGGACAGTTGTCTTGTAGTGCTGTATGGATCATATGTTGTAACCCGTCAAGACAGACAGGCGAAGGGGGGTCTTACTTTCATGGACTTGTAGAGTCTCTCAGCAAAGTAAGCGGGTGTGTTCTTGATACACTTCACTAGAACATGGAGAGAACAGTGGTTTAGAACATTCAATGTGTACTAAACACCCCACCAGCTCTGGTAGACCAATACTTCAAAACTTGCCATGTTAGCCAATGAAAACATTTTTAAGGAACTCCTTGTTAGCTTAGTCTAAACTGCCTACCAACCCTCTGACAACATCTTCCCCCTAAACCTAACATAGCAGACATAACGTGAAGCCAGAGCAGGTTCAACATCCTGTTTTCAGATGAAAATGGGAGCTAGGTTAATGTTTCGGCTTTCTGGATTTACTTGACAGAGGCTGCCTACCCAAAACCTTCCGCATGCTCTGAAGTCATGTGATTGACTAAATATAAAGATGACAAATACTCTGTAGGACACTCCCATATCAGTCTATGTTCACGCCCACTGAGTAACATTTTGCATAGTTAATATCCCAGACTTAAAGGTGCAGTGTGCAATAGCCTAGAGACAAAGTTACTAACCCTTTGATAACCAGTTGTGTAAATGGAGGGACTGAGGACAATAGACAGGCTGTTTGCGCTATAGTCAGTGTTTTTGACATTGACCAAACGTATGGCTTGCCAACGAAAGAAACAGAGTTGATATGGTGGTTGTTAACGTGTACCACAAACAGTTTAAAAGATGAAATGATCATATATATATATATATATATATACACACACAGTAGATGTTGCTGATAATGTTTAGTGTAGTAGAAACGAAGTATCATGCATAATGAAAAAACAACACAACACCACGTCATCACTAGTGTATAGAGTGAAATATGCTCTTCATTCAGATAAAACAACCACGTCATCCAGTCAAATAATGTGTTACTGTACCATTGCCCTGACCAATGACAGCCAAGTGGGGGGAAACACAACAACAACAATTATAAATGCAAACAGTAACAGGAAGTACACTCACATATTGTTATAGCATCCTCTATACCCTTTTCAACTATACAAATAAGTGCGGGTGTTCATTCAGCACACTTTACAAAAAGAATTCCTCCCTAACGTCACGTCAAGTGGTGAAACCTCTTTCAGTAAAAGTGCAGGTGTGCCTGGAAAAACCTGTCTATACTGTGCATGAGTGTGTGTGTGTAATATCCTGTATACACAATGTATTGTGTTTGTTTGTATGTGTGTGTGTGTGTGTGTGTGTGTGTGCTTGTTTTTGTGTTGTTATGGGTGTTAAATTTAACGTTAGTGTGTTTGTGTTGAAATGTGTAGGTGACTGGTCAAACCTGTCTAGGAGTGGCAGCGCGTGTGTGTGTGTGTGTGTGTGCTTGTTTTTGTGTTGTTATGGGTGTTAAATTTAACGTTAGTGTGTTTGTGTTGAAATGTGTAGGTGACTGGTCAAACCTGTCTAGGAGTGGCAGCGCGTGTGTGTGTGTGTTACATCAGAAGGAGTTTCCTTACCCACAGCCACCATTCCACTCTCCAGGTCTCCAGACATTTCCCTGTCGATGCTCTTCTCTATGTCTCTGCCACACATCTGCTGGTACTCGTGGAACACTACACACAGAGAAATGTTGAGTCTAAAAGCTAGCTAGAAGCTAAGGGTAACAGAGCACTGTCCTGTGTACTTACCTGCTCTAAGATGACTTTTGCTCCTGGAACACAGGATGGCGTTGAACTTGGACTCATCTGTTCCTACCTTGTTCTCCCCAGCGGCATACAAGGACTGAAAACAGGACACACAGCCTTTTAATGAACAGGCATATATTTAAAATATAGAGGGTAGGGTCCAGAATTCTGGTCAGGAAAAACCCCTGCCATTAGGAATGTTGATGAAATAATAGGATATATGTCTATAGGGTTGTGGAAAAGTAATGGAAATGTACCTGAGCATCTTGTTTGGCTAAAGAGATGTCAACGTTCTCTCGTTCATCTCGATTACCCTGATAGCAGAAACAAAGTAAGGATCATACTATTGAAAATCAACAGAATGAATTGATATTTTAGATGTTTGAATCCTGAATGCTGATTGGCCAAATGCCATGGTACACCACAACATGACAATACATGTTATTTTACCAGTGTGCAAGTGCCTTATTAACTGGTTTATGAGGTTTTAGGGGCCATTGTGCTAAATAACAGCCATTTACCCTGGAAATGACCACAGAACGAGAGGAATCCAGATTAGTATAATCCCTCTACCAGCCTAGCTCGCCAAATGAATAAGGAAGTCTCAAAAGCATTTTTAGAGGGTGAATACATCTTGTAGGGTACGATGTCTACCGTTTCAGGTCTGCAGACATATTCTCAATCAAAAGTAACCATTAGCCGTACTTGTCAGAGATAAACTCGGATTGAACAATACCTGGTCAATAGATAAAACGGAATTATGTCACCACAATATTTTGTAGGTAATGAAGTTCAGGCAAAAATATGCACATTTCTTATTCCCAACCGTGGTAAACCGGTAATAAACCACAAACCCTCGACGTGCCTCATTTGCTTCAGTCAACCATAGATATTTCTATATCCATGGGCCTTAAGATGTACCTGGGCCAGAGAGATGAGCAGTCTACCATAGATATTTTAATATCCATGGGCATTAAACTGTACCTGGGCCAGAGAGATGAGCAGTATACCATAGATATTTCTATATCCATGAGCCTTAAGCCGTTTCTATATCCATGGGCCTTAAGCCGTTTCTATTTCCATGGGCCTTAAGCCGTTTCTATATCCATGGGCCTTAAGCTGTTTCTATATCCATGGGCCTTAAGCTGTTTCTATATCCATGAGCCTTAAGCTGTTTCTATATCCATGGGCTTTAAACTGTACCTGGGCCAGAGAGATGAGCAGTCGACGGAAATGTCCTGAGGTGTCCGAACTGATGGCATCTTCTAGAGACTTCTTATACTCTGAAATAACACATATTATTACATGTGCGCTACTCTTACATACTGTCGCTGGTAACAAATCCCATGTAACCTAACTTTCAATTACTTCTTGATCAATGGAAAAGAAGAATGTGTTGTTTTTTTCCTATTCTAATATGATGACTTCAATGTATCCGCAGGCTATCTACACCGTGTTGCGCTTGGTTGCTAGCCTGCATGCCTGCCTGCAAATACCTTTAGTCAGAGGTACTCACCCAGCTTGTAGACCTGGTTGATCTCCTTGATCTCTGCGTTGGAGCGAGAGGACAGGATCTCGATCAGGCAGCCCTCATCTGTTCCTGCGCCCTGTCACCACAGAGATTGGTTTGTCAAATCATAAAATCGAATTTGGTTTGAGGTTCTGCATAAGTTTTGCTCACACAACTGCTCCCCCGGGCACGACCTCCCGTAACTTTGGAAAACAAATAACTTCCTACTCCTTTTGCATGGGGTGCAGTTTTCTAGTGCTTACCGGCCAATTTTCTCATCACGCTAAGGGACGTTTTTGTCTCATGGGGAACATGTGCATACATGCCTGGTTGGTAAATTGGCTCTGCTTTGCATGTACAAACACACACCTGCCTGTGCGCTCGCACTCACGTCAAGGGAAAGGAGCTGTGCTGTCAGTGATGGTGAAAACCCACTCACGAACCTTGATGGCCTCTTTGAGTTCAAATGCATCCAACTGGGTCGGGGTCTTCATCATGGCCAGCACCAGTTTCTCAAAGTTTCCCGACAGCTCAGACTTCAGATCCTTAATCAGATCCTGGGAAGGTAAAGGGTTAATACCTCAGTGCCCCAGGAGTCCTGGGTAAGGCTATAACATTCTGATGAGGGCACCAGAGCCCCCAGCTGAGAGGTCAACTGGCAGTCCCAGCAGCTGTTGTTTAGATACGCCTGGCCCAGACCAGGACATGAACGACGCCCCCTCACTTCAGGGCACTGAACTCAGTCCATTTCAGAATGCAGTAACACATATCTAAGCACTGTTCTGTAATAGCTTGAATTAGATAAAAGTATGAAAAAATGTATACATTTTGCGAGAACGGGGCTGATTAATTCCGGTTAATAAGACATTACATTAGTATGGTCCTGATAACAAACATCAAGTCATTATGACTGTATTACCTTCCCATAGGACGTCTTGAAGGCCGTAAGCATGGGAACACGCTGTTTGTTTGAGCGAGATCCTAGCAGGTCTATGATGGCCTGTTCATCAGTACCTGTCAGACAAATCCACTGTCAGAACACATTGAAAACATCCTTTCCATTCACTTTGGTGTCTTCTTAACACCATGTTGTGCTAGTAGAGCACATATCCAATAATTTCATTTGTACAAACGAGTGCATTGTACAAGCTACTCTTTATTTTTTAACCGGTCTTTGCGACAGCTGGCCGTTCTGCTTACAAGACTTTCTGGTTACCAGAATAGACAGAGACTAATTTACTCCCTCAACAACTGTGAAATAGGATATTAACGGTCTTTTGACAGTCCCCTCCAAACAAGGCACTATACTATAATGTTTCTGGACCGGGACTACGTAACCCACTTACCAAAGCCCTTCATGGCTTTCCTCAAAACCTCCACATCTCTCAGTGGGTCGGCTCCAGGATAGTCCTTGATGGATCCACGGAATCCCCTCTACAAAAAGATATACACGTTGAAACCCGGGGAAATAGTATCCACACTTAGCAAGACCTGTTCTAAAAAGGTACTTTGAAGGACTAATATTAAGATTGGTTGCAATCTTCCTGCTGCCTCTTACATTTATGGCAGGAGCAAAGGGCATAGACGGGTTAGGGGCACCAGGGTACCCTGGCATGGGCTGGTTAGGAGCAGGTCCTCCTCCAAAACCGGGCATGGATGGGTTTGTTGAGGGTCCTTGGGGATACCCTGGCATTGGCTGGTTAGGAGCAGGTCCTCCTCCAAAACCGGGCATGGATGGGTTTGTTGAGGGTCCTTGGGGATACCCTGGAATGGGCTGGTTAGGAGCAGGTCCTCCTCCAAAACCGGGCATGGATGGGTTTGTTGAGGGTCCTTGGGGATACCCTGGCATGGGCTGGTTAGGAGCAGGTCCTCCTCCAAAACCGGGCATGGATGGGTTTGTCGAGGGTCCTTGGGGATACCCTGGCATGGGCTGGCCTGGGTAGCCCATCCCTGGGCCTGGAGGCTGGGGCGTCTGCCCTCCTGCCTGGGGATACAGGCCATAGGTGTTAGGGGCGGCGTTGAAGGCACCCATTCCTGCTGAGATTTGGTTGGCCTGAGATTGGGGGAGAAGAAATAGGTAACCAATAAAATACACAGGAAGCAAATTGCACCAAAAGGAAGCAAATTAGTTTAAAGTAATATGCAAGAAAAACATTTAGATGATTAATCATGTTTTACAAATTATAAATCATGTGCAATGTAACAAGATTAAAGATTAACGCAGTGAAATAAAAGGTGGCAGCAGTATTGAGTTCATCATGATATACATTATTACTCAGTATTGAGTTTATCATGATATACATTATTACTAAGTATTGAGTTTATGATGATATGCATTATTACTAAGTAATGAGTTCATGATAAACTCAATACTGAGTAATAATGTATATCATGATATACATTATTACTAAGTATTGAGTTCATCGTAATATGCATTATTACTAAGTATTGAGTTTATCATGATATGCATTATTACTCAGTATTGAGTTCATCATGCTATGCATTATTACTCAGTATTGAGTTCATCATGATATGCATTATTACTCAGTATTGAGTTCATCATGACTGCATTATTACTCAGTACATCATTATTCACATTATTGTTGTCATTCAAGAAAGGTTTTAAGGATAGATTTTAGGGAAAGGTTAACATAAAAGCTTTAACATACAGAGTATAAAAACTATTGATTTAGCAAAATTCTTACCAGATTGGGTTGTAATTTCCAATAATTGTACTGCAACTCATGCATGCTAACTGAAATATTTAATGCAATTATTTGAAGAAGATGAAATACAAACATGCCAGGAGAGAATCCGTGTGGAGTTTTGGAAAGGGAGCTGGTGTAATTGTATCCTAGACTTACCATGGCTGGAAGGTTGGAGAACCCAGCACCACCTCCCCAACCACCTGCAATAGATTACAGAAATGTCACTGACCTGTAGCCTGTTGAACAATTAGTTTAGCAAATGTACTGGTTTTGCTCTCATACTGTGGTTGTACTGTAAAGAACTTAAATTAGATCACCCAATATATCAAAGCTGTTACCAAATCTAAATCTGCTTTCTAAACAACACAGAACATGTGAAGATTTCATAAAGTGATTTTTACCAATCTGATCCTACTAGGGGCCGATGCCACAAGGATTAGCAATGTTAATTTGTCCCAATAACAGTTACAGGTCTCATCTTCTAGTCAGCTCACTGGCACATTGTGAGTGAACTGGGTCAGAAACGTGTTTGTGAGTGCTGTCTCTCAGCAGAGGTTGTTTGAAAAACAACATGCAACACAATATTAAATCTAAACCTCAAGACTCGAAGACCGGTGACAAAGAAGGACATGAGAATATGAGTCAATCAACCCGTCCCCTCTCCTGTACGGTAACGGTGTTTATGTTACCTATTGTCTTTTGTGTTTCTATCTCTCCTTTATCTTCCTCTCGGTCTCCGTTCATTCCTTGCCTATAAGGTATCTGATGTGCTAAGGACTAACCTGCTTGTGGCATGGCTGGGTATCCTCCAGCTCCAGGTTGTTGAGGAAAGCCACCAGGCTGTGGCGGGTATCCCCCTGCCTGGGGAGGATAGCCTCCGGCCTGGGGAGGATAGCCTCCGGCCTGGGGAGGATAGCCTCCGGCCTGGGGTGGGTAGTTGCCAGGCTGAGGATAGCCCCCGGATTGTGGGGGGTACCCTCCAGTTTGAGGGGGGTATCCTGGATAGCTCATGGTTTATGGTCTGAAAATAGAAAATCCACGACAGATTATTTATACATTAAAGGGTTATTCTATTTTTAGGTCAATCTTAAAAATACAGGGAAATAATCTTGGCTTTCTGCCTGTGAACACACCTCCCCTGTTCATATTATGGCGCTGCATTGCCGACCTTCGCATTGTATCCCTGCTGCACCTCAATGCTTCCCCGGACTGTCATGTTCTATTACACACACCTGTTCACCGTTGTCTCATCACCACATCTACATACATTCCCTGTTGCCTCTTTATTAGCTTTAGCCAAAGTGGTCAGTTCATAAGCCAGCTCATGCATTATCTTTAGCCTTAGCCAAAGTGCTGAGGTTGTATGCTTATAAGCTACTGCTTACGCAGTAGCTTTAGCCTTAGCCAAAGAGCTTAGGTTGTATGCCTGCTTATGCAGTAGCCTTAGCCACCGCGCTTCCTCATATGCTTGTTTTACACAGCTAGTTTACTTGCTATTGCTACGTGTTATTTATTGTTGTTCACCTGTCAGCATGGAATAACACCCCCTTGCGTTCTCCTGCATCTGGTTCCTCTTTCCAAACCACCACCATGACAGGTGAAAGGTTTTTATAAAACACACAGCTAAGTCTGAAGGTTTTACACGGCCTATACTTTCTTTCTATTAAATTGTGAGTGTCCTTTATTTCATTGCATATGTAAAAGCGGTTTGTAATTGTAAACGGATTATGGGTCATTGCATAGCTTTAGAAGCTTGTGCATTCCCCATGTTGCTTGCTTCTTCTGACATGAAGCTCAATTGAATACTCCCTGAATAAGTAATATAGACACACCCAAAATGTTTTATTTCGGGTATGCGAGACATAAATGTTGCAGTTTTAAATGCCAACGTATGGTCCATAATGATGGATTGGGCCACAACATATTGCGCCGTCAACAAAGGTTGGTGTTTTGTTGTCCTTAGCAACAACAGTGATAAAAGCAAACCCTTTTCAGTAGCCGTTCACTCCCTTCTAAATAGAGTTAAGCTTGAGAGGAGAAAACAGGCTAAATTCCTCAGAATGACCTATGGCTCAAGGAATCTGTGTTCCCTTGCCTGATGGTTTAACTGTTAACGTGGACAATGCATGCAACCTCGTCTCCGCTTTTGTAACATTGGTGGTGGAAGCAGGACTGCTTCTTATTTGACACCAGAATGATGATGACGATGCATGTGTACGGGTGTGAGTGAGACCCCCATATTACAGTTTCAAATGCCAACTTGTTTCATTTTTGTTCATTTGCTTATTGGGGGGGATTGAATTAGAGACTTAATTAGAGATTTTAGTTTAGTACGCATACTCATCCAAAAATTGTGTATCTGATAGCTGTTTTTGTTATATTAAAATACAGACCTAGGTTGGCACATTACTTGGTGTTGGTGGTGTTCCTACAACATCATAATTAATGTTGGCACATTTGAGGTTAGACTTAGGTACAGGTGCTACTGAGGTTAGGTTTTGGCACAGGTTTCTCTGTGGTTAGGGTTAGGTCAACAGATTAGGGTTAGCCCAGTCTTTGGACTGGGGTAACCAACTAACTACAGGTCAGGTGCAACATTAATTCAAATTTTGTAGAAACAACAACATGGCAACATCAGATTGGTTCAATATTGCTGGTTAAGAACTGTTTTGTTTCAATATTTTTTGCATGGGGGACCCCCAGGCTGAAAGGTTAGGGCCGGAACTGCCTGATGACATATTCACTTGATCCCATTCAATATATTTTACCTAATGTTTAGGGAGCCTTCCTGGAAAAATGCTCGTGGAACATAAAGCTGTACTGTACCCAGCATGTATTCTTTCTGCACTGCTTATATGCCTATGATGTGACTTACCTACAAATCGTTTTAAAGTAAATAATGGAGTGAAATTAACGACTTCCTTCGGAACGATTCGGTTCCTTACGTTCTCCAAATTGAGCCGTTCAAAAAGAGCCGTTCGTTCGTGAACTACCCATCAATATCACCAAAGGCTACTCAACAATTGCCAAACCACTAATCAGTAGCCAATATTTGTGTAGAAACAGGCTACCTACTGACACAAAACGCCCTGATATATTAAAATGGAAAATCGTCAAATCGCATTTGTTTTCATTTCGTTAGCCACTTGGGTTTTGCCGAAACACTGCAAGGCTGTCACTGTCATTGAAATAACTCGAACAATTGAAAATAAGTATGTAAGTAACTACAGGCCTGTACGTCTACTTTATCGTGTTCACTGTACAATTAGCCATTTTGTCAAATACTAGAGACCTAGAGCTTTAGACTACGCTTGCTAATATGGAGAACATTTCTAAGTAAGTGTCTTAAGTAATATGTGAAAGACGGCTATACAATAAACATTTCTATTATAAATTGTGTATATAGGCTAATATAGTTACAATGAAACTAGAACATGCATTTCGTTTGCCACTTACTTGTGTTGGATCGTCTATTCCCTGCCGAACGGGGCTGTCTTCGAGTTTTTGGCCCTGTGTGTTTTAGGGTGGGACTCTTCATACTTTCCACTCACACCCACCCACGAGCAGCCAGCACTACACTTGCGCACTATTGACAAGCACTTGTATGACCGGAACATGCTTGTGACTCATGGACTTCGTGGACTCACTCATAGCGAAAATTGTTGCGTAGTTACCTATAATGCACAATACGGAGTAAATACCTATTTTAGCCGTCGTAAGGTTAGCTGTGTTTTAACATCGATATCCCTGCTGGTCTTGAAGACCTGGCAGCTTTATGGACGTCTGATTAGCCATTAAAGAAGCATATCACCCTGTGTGCAATGTGTAATGTTTGTGTAATGTTTGAGAAATTACTGGGGCAATGAGATTTGTTTATCAAACGTGTGTAAAGTCCTTTTTGGTTTGTTCTTTACTCTGACTGCTCAACCAGGATCCCAAAGAGCTGTTCTATACCATGACAGCATTCTTCCGCTCTTTGCCACGCCTTTCATTGCCAAGAGCATGGAATTCAATACAAAAGCGACAGCATAATTTAATGTTTTTTGTCCACTTCCAGTAATAAGGGATTTTTTTCTTGTTCAGTGGGTTCTTTTGTTTAGCCAGGTCTAAATTAATTCAGAAATACAATTTGTCTTGCCAAAACAGCTCTTTGTACAACCCTGAAAATGTCAGGAAATAAGTTTTAAAGGTGTAGTCCATGCGAAGAAAAGACATGGTCCCCCATTGTATTGGTATTGGTTTATAAATTAGTTTTGCTGTGGCTTGACCAAGTGTGGAGGTTCATTGGGAACGAGTAGATAGTAGAAACCTATACTCAAAACTAAATAATGGTGAAAAAATTGTAAGAGTTTTTTTTTTGACGAAGATATTACTTTATATTTTCATCATGATTTGTGTATTGTTTGCATGAACCACAAGGATACTTTTTAACTTCAAACCTTGAATATTTTGTTTAATAAATTACTTTGTTAGACTTGGCAGTAATTGTATTAGAAGGTGACAGCAACTGTGTACTGATGCCAGAATGAGCAGAGGATCTTGGTCAGCAAGCCCTGTACCTAGAGGTGATTGTGATCACAACGCAAGGTCTCAGGCCTCAAACTTTCTTATCTTTGGTCCTTATGGTCCTTCCATAACTGTTTGCTCTAACAGAAAGTATGATGACCCTCTAAACCCCCTTTTAGGTGAATACACTTAATTATATTGTATATTTAGGTATACATAGAAATACAAGTCACTTTACATGTTCACAGGGATGGTTCAATCTGTTGCGAAACAGATTTAGGAATAACTGCTTTTAGCCCATTTTTACTCAATCTTCAGTTCCCTTGAAATTTAATGGATTCAGTGCCTTAGCGGTTCAGAGATGATTAGGGAAAAAAACATTTGTAATTGTATTGTTTTTCTTTATCATTCTTCCCAATTTACTTAGTATGAGGGAACACATAAATAAATGAAACACTGCTGCATTGCTCAGAATACTAAATGAAACAAAAAAGGAGATGTTCGGATCAAAACCAAAGTCATAATTTACATAATAGATCACAATACAAAAAATTCTGTAAAAGTGAAAACTAATTATTTCCAATGAGTTTATGACATGTAGCTTCATTGCCACGGATTGCCGTTGCTCTAGCCACCCCGTGCCGCCCAGACGTTAGTCAGGTGACTACCATCAGCTGATTGCCTCCAGACAGAACATGGCCGACCTCGTCAGAAGCCCTGTATTGAGCAGACGGCAGAGTTTAGTATAATCGATGATTTTCGACGTTCTTTGGGGTCATATTTCACTAACGTTGACAGCATTTGCAAAACAGTTACTAAGGTGAGTTGCACAAGAAGATGACTCAAAGTGCGACAGGCACTCATAATTATTTGTAGTTTAGTGGCTGTTGTTAGTTCACATTTGGCTAGTTTGCTAGCTTGTCAATTGACCAGGTACACATTTGCTAGCAGGTTGCCAGTGGCATACAGTGCATTAACGATCCATCAACAAACATTAGTTAATTCGCTATTGTTCCTAGTAGCTTTTGATCAAATCTGTGACGGCCTATAAAAGTAAGGGCAAAATAAAAATACGATACGTTACTGGCTAGCCAACAAGTTAATTTGGATTGCATATACTAACGCAGCTGGAGACGGCAGCTGATGAAGCTCAAATTCACCAATGTTTATCGGTAATCAAGTCATGGTTTGGGATGCCTGTCGACAGACACAAATACTGCATCTTGTTTGGCTAGTACGAAAAAGGAGATAATGGTTGTTCACACTGCACCCCGTTAGGAAGTTTGAATTGCCCACCCCAAATAATGTTTCAGATGAGTGGGTTGCCGGTTGGTGTGGCGAATGGCCACAGCCAGATCAACCACACTGGAAAGGATAGCCAGGTGTGGGAGAGACCCTGGACCCTGGAAGAGATTCGTCAAACAAGTGCCAACTGGTCCCTGGCAGCAGACTCCGGGGTAAGTCGTGTTTGTTCTTATTTGTCCTTTTACACTATTATAAAAAAAAAATCAGCATTTAACAATGTGTAATCAAGTGTGCTTGCATCTATATATAATGAGAAAAAACATTGCATTGAAAATAGCAGCAAGTTATCTATATCTTTCATTGCCAAAGAGAATACTGTTGAGCAATTGGATGCACTGTTGAATAGATGAATATGGGACAGATGTTAGTATTCCCTTTCCCCAGCTCTTCTTGTTCCTGCAAGACTTCTCGCAGAGGATGCTGTCAAAGACACATGAGATTGAGAAGCAGCTGGATGGATTGATCAGAGACACCAAGGCCACTGACTGCTGTCTGCACACAGTTTTCAATGACTTCCTCATGCTTTCCAACACACAATTCATTGAAAATGTACGTTGTGGTCTGGATTGGAATTACTGAAGTTTTTCATGAATGATAAAAAATGGTTTTGTTATGGTGTTATAAAAGTAATGGAAGCCCTCTTGTTACTCTCCTGTGCAAGGTGTTTTTTTTATGTTGAACTTATTGTTTGTGATTGTGACCTCATTAGAGAGTTTATGATGAGGAAATGGAGGAGCCAGTGGCAAAGACTGAGGCCTTGGAGAGACAGCCGG
This sequence comes from Novumbra hubbsi, assembly GCA_016801125.1. Classification (NCBI taxonomy): domain Eukaryota; kingdom Metazoa; phylum Chordata; class Actinopteri; order Esociformes; family Umbridae; genus Novumbra; species Novumbra hubbsi. Next base: position 35,738 of record JACXGK010001926.1, read on the forward strand.
AACAGGTATATCATTTGTCTTTTTCTTCCTGGACATGTTGTGGGTTTTAGTAAATGCTGTTTATTGTTCGGCCTGTGACATCTTAATCTGCCCCACCAGGAGAAAACCCGTGAGCAGAAGGAAGCCGAGCTGATCCCAAAGGTCCAGGAAGCGGTGAACTACGGTCTGAGGGTTCTCGACTCTGCCTTTGAACAACTGGACATGAAGGCAGGGAACTCAGACTCTGAGGACGAGGAGGCTACCGACAGAGTGGAGCCCATACTGGAGCCCAAGGTGAGGGGGGAATTATTCTCGTACAGGATTAGAGCGAAAAGCTGAGATTTCCGTTTGGTGAAGAATAAGGGATTGTTTATGGATTGTTCCTAAATGGTTGTTGATCTTATGTTTACCATGGTTAATTTCTTTTGTGGCACAATGCAGTGATGTAAAAAAAATAATGTGCCTGTATTGATCTCCTTCTTACTTCCTGGACTTCCTCCCACCGACCTCTGTGTCTGCAGGACCTGTATGTGGACAGGCCATTGCCATATCTGATTGGCTCCCAGCTCTTCATGGAGCAAGATGATGTAGGACTGGGAGACTTCTCCAGTGAAGGTGAACTGCCTTGTTTCTATTCGCGGTTTTCAGAAAGAAACAAAGGGTTTCTTGTTCAACAAATGTTTTTTTCCCCTCCAGAGATGTCCATAGACAGCGATCGAGACAGTGTCGTCGACAGTGAAGATGCTGATGTAAGACCTTTGTAGACAGTGGAGTCGACAACATTTCTCACCCTGATCGAATTGAGTTGTCGACTTTAATTTAATGTGGCAATTTGTTTTTTTGAATAGCAGTCAGATGAAGACTTTGATCGGGACGAAGGAGGGGCAGGCAGAGTTAAGAAGGTGAGGACCACTTTCATCTGTCTGTTATTGTGTGATTCCAAAAACACCGGCTTACATCTCTGTTTGGATAACTTTGACAGAGGGCGATTATGGTATTTAGCATTTTAATCAAAGACAAAACGGCGTGAATGTTTGAAGCCTAATTTAAAGCCCTAAAGGTGTTCATGGTAATTCTGAACCTCATGGACGATGGGAAATAATTTCCCCTGCAGAAGTCTTCAATGTTAAGTGACGAAGAGGAGGAGGAGGAAGAGGAGGACGAGGAGGGGGATTCAGACATATTCGGAGAGTCTGACAAAGATGATGACGATGACAGGAAGGTATATCTCTGAAGTCACTTTTATTCATTTAGGTTTGCTAAAGCATTGTTTTTACGACTTAGGAATACGAGAAATTGCTTTTGTATGAGATATCTATCTTATCCCGAGTGGAGTCAGTTACTGCATGTCTTTAGATTGCTAGGTTGAGCTACCTCACTACTCAGTAATGGTAAGCACACATTACTGTGTGAAGTAGCTGTCATAGAGGGGGTTGGATTGTGAAGTTATTTTAGATACTCTTTATGAAGGAAGTGGTTTGATTGGGCTGAGCGAGAGCAGCTCTCTTGCGGGGCTGGTACAGAGACCAACAAAGTGGGCCTGCAACATACCAGGAAGTTAGGGAGTGACATTATCCCTTGCTGCTCCATAAGCAAACCACATGGGCTTGTCTCGTATGCCAGATCAAACCGTAAGAAGTTGTGTGAGGGAGCACCAGTGTGTTAATGATGAACCCCAGGTTTGGTTCTGGGCAAGTTGAAGTGGTTTGACTGCACAAGCAAGTGTCTCTATCAATAGTGAATTCCAGAAAAGAGAAGTCACTGTAGAAGAACCTGCTTTTCTTCTTTTGACAGAAATTGTTACCTTTTTCAAGGCAAGGTACTGCAGGTATGTTTTGTCAGAAGGAGAAAGCGGGAATAAATGGCGGGAATAAATGGCCAACATGTTTTGTTTGCTGGGTTAAGGCCATCATAGGCCCCATAGAGTGAATAAGGCGTGGGATGTCATCAAACTTGAGGGTGAATTAATCATCCTCTGAGAGGGAAGATACAGTAGGAGGTGGTGGCAGAGTGAGAATCCAGGAGGAAGTGGCCAAGCACTTGCTGGTTTTAGAAGAAGCTTGATATCTGTTGTGATTTGATATCGGCAGCAGGGAGTGTAAAGGTCATGGGTTGATGTTGATGCGGTTTTCGCTGAGCTACCCTACAGCAGTGTTCTGTGGGTTCACGTCGTGTCACTTAGCCGCCAAGGTGGGGGAGACAAGGGGCATTACCGTCTGCGGGGTGGGGGGGTGGGGTTGGAGGACGTTATGATCACAACATGAAGGTGAGGAGCCGGGGCAATGGTTAGGTCATAAGAGGAATAGAGTGCGAGGAAAGAGTGGAAAAAAAAAATGAATGGAGGCGACACTCTCAGCCATGCTCAGGAGTTGAGCTCACCGACCAGTGTTTAATGGCTTCGCCATTGAATGTTGCCTTGAACATGATCTGTCTCAGAGAATAACTGCATGTTTGCATGTCCCCTTGCATGAATACTGATGTTCTATTCCACCTCTTTCTTTTACGTAAGTTTTTGTGTCACATTCAGAGCCCAGGACCATCATCCTTTGCTGATGAGCTGGCTGCTAGAATCAAAGGGGAACCTATCAGTAAGCCTGAGGGCGATCACAGCTGTAAGTCCGCTTGATATTGCCCTGTATTGAGTGCTTTTCAGCACATCCATTTTTACATGCAGCATACATCTTTCCGTCTTCATTCATATCCTATGATAACCGGGAAAGATTTTCATGTGATCGAATAGCTTTCCAGTATTTCTAGTTACTGGCTGTCTGATCACAGGTGTCTAAAAGGTGAACGCTTTTGCATCCAACTGCCTCCTCTTTGGTCAGACGGTGAAGCACGCTGTTCAGACAATTGCTTGAATATGTGGGTGAATTGGTCATATTGTGTTAATCCCTTATTGTATGTAGAGCAGGACTGGGACTTATGCCAATTCTGCGTTATTACGGTAAAATGTTACGCATGCTCATGTTTTTCTTATCTCACCTCACTGAAGCCCTATCATTCGCCTCTAAGAAGAAGACTAAAGCACCGAAAGAGTCCCGGGTTGAGATTCCAGCCGGTAAGACAGTTATTCACTCAATATTCTATCTATTTTTTTAATGTTATATTTTTAGGCATTTTATAAAATATTGTTTTTTGTTTATTGAGCAGTTGGTCAGATTTGAACCCATGCTGTGGCAGTAAATGTTCATTGGAGTTAGCGGCTTAGAATGCTGGGCCACTCCAACACTCACGTTTCATTACCACGCGTCTTGTACATGCACCTAATCTTTTACGCTGCACATCCAGATATCATCCGAGCGTCAGCGGAGTTAGACTTTGTCCAGAGTTACTTTACCAGTCATTTTGTTAACTTACTGCTGTTGGAGCCTGAGCTATCTGTGGTGTTCTAGCTGTTGATGATGACGGCGAGGAATTGTTCGGGCCGCCCAAGATGGAGGACGAGGACTTTTCTCCATTCGGCGGGAAAGGAGGTCTCTTCAGTGGGGGGAGAGGACTGTTTGATGATGATGAGGTATGGTCGTCTGGGTGCCATCTTGGAACTTCCATATCTTACCTTTTCTTGCAAATTCTCATATGATGGATGGAACCGTTTAAAGAAAACAAAATCAATTCACAGCCGGTTAAATATTCCCACAGAGTATATTGGATGTTGTCTGACGAGCTAACGATATGTTTGTTGTCCAGGGGGATTTGTTCTCTGATGCGCCGCCTCCGCCTGTAGCAGAAGAGAAGACCGTTCATGCTGCAGGTACAAGCTGCCCAACGACAACTCATTGAAACACCCAGTCCGTTTTCATCCGAGTAGTGTCACAATGTCACGCAATTGAAAACAAACATTTGTTTTGGGCTGGTTCTGATAGCTTCCTGTTTTTCTCCATTCTGAGATCTGACATTTCAGTAGATGTATGTAATTAAATTTAAAGAAATTATACATTGTAATGGTGGGAGGTGGTATTATAGACTAACCTGTCAACAGGTCAGTTGTATTATAATTTTTATTTTTTTTGACATTGTGTTCCTGCCAGAATCTGTCACGCCTGCTAAGAAGATTCCTATTGGGGCAGTGTCAATATTCCCAGGTAACGGAAACATGCCCCAAGCGCAGCAAAGATCTTACAAAATGTACTTTGGTTATTACATAGAGAAGTGTCACTTATGAGGGGCATTTAGGTCATTTGTTTTTTAACAGATTCACCTTTGCTCTTGATTTATTTAAGTTAAAATGTATACTGGTACAAAACATCACTACAGAGAGTTGCACAGATGACTTATCCTGTCCTTTTCTGTAGTGAACAGCCTGTTTGGCCTTCCTGGCGAGTCTGACTCCACGAAGCACAAAGAGAACAGCAGTCCCGCCAAGTCCAACAAGGTCCAGAAACCAGCGCCCAGCAAGACATCTGTAGAAGGAGGTCTTTTTGATGATGAGGAGGAGGATGACTTCTTCACTTCAAAAATTCTTAAGTCCAACTCGGGTAAAGCGGTCCGACACTAATCACGTTGGTAGTCTTCTTTTTCATGTACAATCCCTGAAATGTCTGGCTCCGGTGACGGCTCCTCCCAGTCGTGCCGGGTGGTGCTGGTGCCGGGTGGTGCTGGAGCCGGGTGGTGCTGGAGCCAGGTGGTGCTGGAGATAGGTGGTACTGGAGCCAGGTCACGGCAGAGCAATCGGCGTTAAACAAAGTGGAAATAGCTTGGCCGAAGTGATTCAGCGGATGCATGTCCCCATTTACCTTAAGGAGGTCTTACCTGTGGTAACACTCGTCATGTCTTATCACCTGTGTTCAGCTGGGCAGGAGAAACCCAAACAGACCAAGATTGTGGATCTGTTTGGAGGAGATGATGAAGATGAGGATGGGGACATCTTTAGTAAGAGCTCCGGTGCACCCCCCCCCCTAGAGAGCAAAAAGAAGGTGGAGGCAAAAGCTGAAGAGGAGAAGGTCCCACAGAAAAAGGTGAATGGCTTAAGAGCGTTGTGTGTTGGTTGATTCTAATGTTTAGGGTGTTTGTTGATATTGATGTGGGGTATGAAGGGCTTACTGTTGTGTTGATTTTGTATTGGGCTGTCTGTTCTGTCAATCAATCGATGAGTATACACGTAAATGTTTTTTGTCATGTTTTAGACATTCTGTGTTCCACAATATGCACTTATCCTGCTGCTTCATAAGAATGATGCAATGTTACAAAGGATTCAAAAAAAGCCCAGTCATTTTATTATAACAATAATAGGAGGCAGTGATAAACACAACTATGTAGATGTTGAGGTTACCTTCCTGACGCATCTGTTTGTCACACGTAACCTGTCATTAGGCTACCATAACCAGCTATGCTTTTAATGCAAGATCAGACATGTATTTTTCATCCTCTTAAGGAGATAATAATATCTGGGCATGTCACATCACTTCTCTGGAGTATAAAACTATCCCAATCATTTATCTGTCTACTGTTGATGTAAGCAATAGTTGTAATGATATGTTGTAAACATGATTTGTTATGATGGTTGTTTGTTGTGATTAGATGCCAGCTGGAGGTGTCTCTGTGTTTGGTCCTGCTACTAAAAGCCTGCTGACTGAGGTTCAAAAGAATCGTCCGTCAACCAGCGAAGAATCAGAGAGGTCCAATGAGGTGGGACTTCGAGCTTTCTATCCCATATCTATGGTCTAACTTCTTGCAATTCTGTCTGTTTATTCCGTTATCTCTCTTTCTCTTGACTGTTCTCTCACCTCCTCAGTTTTGTAATCCTTGACCTTCCATGTTCTTCGTTATAGAACAGTCCTGCTCCTAGTTTAGTTAAAAACCCTGCGAGGAACACAGAGAAACTCAAGACCAGGAGCCTCTTCTCCGATGATGAGGACTCACAGGTGCGTTTCAACGTTCTCAATGTTGTTGACTTATTTGACTTTCCCATGACTTCATCAGCTGTAGTAGATTATCAGAACCTCAGGGTTATCATGAAGCATGAACATATTATGTATGTGTTTTACAAGGTAACCTCACCTATCTTTCACTGTCTTTCTCCAGATCTTTCCAGCGATCCCTAAGAGTCAGTCTAACCCAGAACCCGCAACCCAGAGCAAAGCTCATTTGTCCATCTTTGATGACGAGGAGGAAGAGGCAAGAACATGAACCATGACTGTAAAACATAAATCTCATTCGTTTGTATTTGCATTTTCAAATCGTAGCCATTTCTGTCATCATGCAGGATCTGTTTACATCCGCAAAGAAGTCGAAACCAAGCCTACCTAAACCTAAGGCTGTTTCGCCACAAGTCCAGAAAAGTGTCACTAGCTCGCTCTTCAGTGATGATGAGGTAAACAGTGGGAGGGGCAACATGGCATTGTAGACATGGTCTTCAGGTGGTCAGACGTTGACCCCAAGGCTGGCAACTCTTTCACAGAGCTGACATAGCCAGAGAAGTGCCAGCGTGACAGTGATGAAGGTTGACGATGGCTTTAGCTATAGGTCACGCCTGGCCTTGGGTGTTCCGGCGGTCTAAGCCACCGCCTCCGATGCACATGTAGTGCTTCTACTTCGGTTCGAATACGATCTCATGTTCTTTTAGCGAAAACTGTCTTGAGCGCTCTCCTCTCTGTTACCACATAACATGGCTAAAAACAATGTGTATTTAGGTGTAGCTTTCACCAGAACTGTAGGGGAGTAGGGTGCTGTGTCCACGTGACCCTTTGTATTCTTACCTATATTTAGGACCAGTGGATGAGCCCCAAGCCGAGTTCGGGTAAGACAGAGGAACACACGGGTGTGATGAAGTCCAGTACTAGCGCCCCCTCCAGTCTTCCCAATGTAAGAGCAGCCGCTAAAGACAGCCTGTTTGACGAGGACGATGATGATCTCTTCACGGCCACCAAGGAGGCTAGGTAACCTTCCATTGTGCAGTGGGGAACAAGAGGCCGTGTGACGAACTGCTTGTTTGTTTGGGAAAATGTGTTGATGGGTGTCAACGTGTGTGTTTGGCGCAGTCAAAAGAAACCTCCGCGAGTGTCACTCCTGTTCGAAGATGAGACCGAGGATGACGAGGATAAGGGGTCCCTCTTTGCCTTCAAAACATCCGTTAAGAACAGCTCTTCTTCGGCAGACCCGAAAGTAAGCTTTTGTCTCAGACTGCATCCTGAATGCCTATCCCTTACATTGGGTAGTCTGTAGGGTGCCACTTCAGGACACAACCTCCGTCACGTATGATTAACCAAAAAGTGGTTTAAAGTGATAGTTCAACATGGATTTATGTTTTGGTGGAATAACAATGTTTTTGAACTAGAGACTGTTCAACTCTGTCCCACACTGGAATTAGCATTGTCAGCACGGTCCATATTCATTAATTGAAACCCTGCTCCCCAGCAACACAACAGTTTTGTGGAAACATGCTAGCATTTGTTTTTGACTGCATGCTGATGAAACAGCAGGCTGAATTTAATTACTTCAGACCGTCTCTAAGCAAACTAGTATAGACACCACACAGCCTTTGTTATTCGGCAATGATGTCATTGGGAGCTAGTGAATGCTGAAGTGGTCTCAATGCGTCGTTCTTGAACAATTTGTTCATTTTGAACAAATCTTTAATATGACTCGGGAGTAACGATTAGTCTCAGAGTGATTCCTTCATTTGGGTAGGCTCAGTAGATGTAGCTGAAAGGATTCGTTAACCTCTTGTCTGTCTTTGGTATATTTTTTTCACAAGACCGTTATATAGACTGGTATGGACTAGAAAACCGAAAAGATTTCTTCACGTGGAATCTAAAAACACACAGCAGGGGTGCACCTTTTCATATGAACGGACAAAAATCTTACTTGGCTGAGGGCTGTCGGCCGAAAGTAACGTTGCATTATACCAAACTGGTTTGGGCACCCCCGCTCTAAGGGAACAAATATGTTCTGTTTCCTCTATCGAGCTACAGTATGCAACTGTAACATGACAAAATTAAGAACGACATTAGTAAAGACCCAGTCAAATGCTGAACTAATAATCTTTATGCCAGCCTACTGTAATGTGTAGATTTAATAGGTGCAAGTCATGAACCATGACTGTAAAACATAAATCGTTTGTATTTGCATTTTCAAATCGTAGCCATTGATCACATTACATTCGTAATGTGATCAATGTTTGCAATACTTATTCAGGGCATTGGCTATTAAACGTCGAACACCCCCTCCCGAAATGAACAAAATAAACTGAATTACTTGCAAAAAAGATTTGTTAATTTTGCTGAATGAGATTCAAAGACCCTGGTCACTAGAATTTCCCATCACTACTAAGTTGTTTCCGATGGTTGTTTCAGTGGTTGTTTCAGAATGAATGTTGGTATTAATTCCATTGTGAAAAAGACAGGCAGGTAAGCTTAGGATGTATTAGTTCAGTTGAAAATAACAATTTGAAAATAATAATTTAGAGAACTACAACATCTACAGGTTCAGGAGATAAACAAAAGGAGATAAAAAAAAAAAAAAAACAGTAGTACTTCTTGGAAGTGTTTTGGAGTCTGTTTCCACTTGCCATGTAGATATTATTGATCAGGAACTGCATTTTTGGGAATTTGGACAGTGCTAATAATGCTAATTCTAGAGTCTGCACCTATTCCAACAAAGTTAAATAATGTCTTGCTGTAAAAAGAATTCTCCAAGTTATTTCCCTGAAATATGAATATATGTCAAACTATTCTTTAAAGGCTCAAATATTTTAAAACATGCCCATGTCTCCTGTGTCCTTGTCCTCTCCTCTAGGCTTTGGCTGTGGCCCCCGCAGACCCCTCACTGTTTAAGACAGCCAAACCTGCTTCTCTGCCAGTGGAGGAAAAACCTCCAGAAGAGAGGGTAGTGAAAGAAAGGAGTCCTGGAGCGCAGCCCCTTTCCTCTCCACTAGAGGTCAGTGAGAGTAAGAAGAAGCCAGTAGGCGCAGTCAGTCTGTTTGGAGGGATCAACGTGCTCGGAGACAAACTGGGTGCAGCCAAGGTGAGATTATAACCTCCACTAGTTGAGGCAAGAGTCGAGAGGAACAATAAATTGTGCTCCTATACCGTGGTTTCCAAAGTGGCGTATTCACCTTGACCCTCTTTCAATATTCTCAACAAGCAGACAAAGCTCCCGTTGGATGAGCCGGGCGGCGAGGACTCTCTGTCTAACGGGGGCCCACGCCCTACGGAGAAGGAGGCCAAATCAAAACACAACACACTCAGTCTGTTTGATGATCTGGAGGAGGAGGAGGAGGAGGCGGCAGACTGGACTACCCCCCTCTCCATACCCAGCAAACCAGCTGTTGAAACTACACTACAGGTTGGTCTGGGTTCTAATGCTGTGTCTGTGCGTGTCTGTGCGTGTCTGTCAGTGTGTTCACACATGCACATCGGTGTGTCAACACTGTCTGTTAGCCCGCAGAAGAGCGTCCTCGTACCAAGAGTAGCACTGGGGTTTTCCAGGATGAGGAGCTGCTGTTCAGTCAGACTCAGCAGAGAGACAATGACCCTGACGTTGACATCTTTGCCGCAGCTGACAGGTCTGCGGTGAGTTCCAGGCACTCTGTCGACGTACGGAACGGAGGCGGGGCTTGAGCCTCCAGCTAACCGGGACAGAGGTCTTCTAGTGTTTCCACTCATTGATGTTTCAGTGGACCAATGAAGTGTGTTTCGGTTTCAGAGCCCCAGGTCCAGCTCGGTGAGGAGCGCAGCACCAACGCTGTTTGGTGATGTTGAGGACGAAGATGACCTCTTCAGCTCTGTCAAGCCCAAAGCCGCTCCTCCGGTATCTTTTTCTTAATTATTTAAACTGGTCTATTATTGGCTGATGACTGTGCGTTCTAACTCCTCGTTCTTTGTTTCACCTCGATTCCCAGAAGGTTTCGGCAAAGCCCAGTAAACCCAGTAGAGACGAGCTGCCCCCAAAACCTGCTGTCATGGCACAGGTCACGGAGAGCGAGGTACGGCTGGTGAACGTTTCTCTGCCTATTTGTTTACTTGTAATTATTTTATCTATTTTATGTCACTTAGCCAAGTTTAAATTGAAGGAATTAGTTAATTGGTGAAAAATGCTGTGATCAAGAAGCCTAACCTGTGTTCTAGACTAAGCCTCCATCTTTGAATCACGTGCGGGAGGAAACCGGCGTTCAGTAGATGCCCAGCTGTGATATGGGTGGGCTGTATTTTGTACCGCTGGGCCCCGGTCAAGCCAGTCTGCCTTGATATGCAACGCCCGGGTTACGCACTGAATGTTTCAGAGGTGTCTTGTTCGCGGTATCAAAGGTTTGCAGTGATACCAGCGGTACCCCCCCACTTTGGCTCTTTTGCTGTTTTCTCACCGGAAGCAAACTGCCAGCATGCGTGTGAATGGGGTGCACCTATTCCCTGGGCAGGCTCAGTATCTGGTCAGCTGGGTGGCAGTCATTGTTTCTAACCAATACTCAATTTCACAATGGGTAGTGAGTCACTCACTCAGTCAGTGATATTTGCTGTTCTTGGCCGGCTCTGCTTACTCAGTCTGGCAAAAACATTTTAATGACTGGAGGAGAGGGGAGGTGTGGGCCAATGAAAAGCCTGTGCATAATAAGGAGGGCGGGATGTTACTGGAAATGTAGCCTTGACAGCTAAGTTGCTCCTAATGTTTCCATCTGCATCTGAAGTGTGGAGGTGTCTCCAAGGAGAGTGTTGAATAACGGTGGCCTGTCTACTAGAAAGTTATGTTGAAACCCATGCTGTTACGTTGCCTGCGGAGATACTCCTGTGTATCTGATTTCCTTAACTTCGTCTTTGTTGTTCAACTGCACAGAAGCTGGCGCCGAGCCCTGTAAAATCTAAAGAGCCTTCATCACGGATTGGAAAACTCCAAGTAAACGTCATCTTATTTTTCTTTTGCCAAATATTCTTTCCATGTTTCACTCTTTCTGAATGTGCTTTCATTCTCCCCACGTTTTCTCTGCGAGACAGCTTTGAACCTCTGCCTTTGACTGGAATAATCTTGTCTTTTTCCACGGCTAGGCATTTACCTTTGGACTAAAAGTGATTTCTCAGCCTTTCTTCTTCCTTAAGCAACATTTAATAGACGTCATTCTGACTCATACATTTCCACGTTCATTCTTAAGGGCTCTCGATTTACTCTTTGTCTACCAGTTGGCTTGGTTGATCATAATATTCAAATTCTTCAATCTATTATCTTTGATCTATTTGCATGTATCTTCACTGTCCTGTGCTCTGATTGAAACTCTTATTTTGGTGGTCCAATGGTGTAGGCAACTGCCTCTGAATTCAAATCCAGCTCGCTGATCTTTTTAGCAGTAAAAACTCACCTGGATTTCTCCTCACGTTCCTGTCCTCAAAGCATAGAAATCCTGCAGCTGTGTTCAAAGGTTCCTTGTCCCTCCCAGGCCAACCTGGTGATAAACCCTGCTGCCCTTCTGCCTGGCGCGGTGCCCCGGGTCGGCGTGGGTGTACCCCCAGGCCTGAGCCCCAGCTCCACCTCCCCTAGCTCCTCAGACCACAGTGCCAGCCTCACCCTTAGTCCTGCAGGGACCCTGCCTCCCGACGATGGAGGAGTGAGCTTCGACAACCTCGTCCAAGTGTCCACACTACAGAGTGCCAACAAGGTGGGTCAGGCTTCAGGAGTGGGTGGGGGGGGGCGGTGGAGATGGAGAACACCCTATTTTCATCCTTGAATGACGGGTGCTAATCTCTCGGTCCGGACGAAAACGGTTCTGACTAAGGCATCTTCATCTTCTCTAGGGTCGAGCAAAATGCTCCGTTCGCCGCAGGCCTCAGACCAGGGCAGCCCGGCAGATGGCAGCTCAGAGCTCTGTGGGGCAGAGAGACGAAGACCAGCCTGGACCCAGCCCAGTCCCGCCTACCCCAGCACTACCTGTGCTAACCCTGCCCGGGCCTACTGTACCCAATCCGGCCCCGTCCTCGCCTGACTCCCAGCCTCCGCCCACCACCGCCTCGGTCAGACCGTCAGTGCTTGCGCTGCCCGTTTCCAACAGCCCTCTGTCAAGGGACTGTTCGCAGGTTCGCAAGGAGAGGGAGCGGCCTTCTCCCGATGACAACGATCTGTTCGGGTCCGACGGTCCCTTTGGGTCGTTGCCCAAAAGGACCGGCGCATCCGACAAACCCAAAACGCAGACCACAGTGGGGGAGTGGACGCCAAAGAAGGAGAGTGAGTTGGCGAAAGACGCGACCCAGACATCCCTCTTTGATGACCCCATGGGTGACTTGTTCCAGAAGGTGAAGCCGAGGTCGGCCAAGAAGGCCCAGGCCTCCACCTTCCTTGAAGATGAGGAAGAGGATGATGAAGAGGATATCTTTGGACTGGGAAAGAGCTCCACTCCCACTGCTACTGCTGGAGTTCAAGACACTAGGACTGAGAGATCCACTCCCACTGCTACTGCTGGAGTTCAAGACACCAGGACTGAGAGCTCCACTCCCACTGCTACTGCTGGAGTTCAAGACACTAAGACTGAGAGCTCCACTCCCACTGCTACTGCTGGAGTTCAAGACACTAAGACTGAGAGATCCACTCCTAAGCAGGACATCTTTAAGGTATTGGGCTGTCAATTGAACAACAAATCAGTTTATGATTTCAGTTTTCAAATTGATTGTACAGAAATGTACAGCTACTAATAATTGTGTTGCCTAATTGTTAGTATTTTTCTTCATAATAGTCTAACTGTTGTTCTGGCACTATGCATGCTGGCTCAGCTTATCTGTTTATCCATGACTGAAGATGTTTGCCAAGGGAGGTGAGGCAAAATCAGTCTTGGAATGTGTCTTGTCTGTGTCTGGTTACATTGGTTTTCCTTTTCCTAGTATGAGACTACACCCAAAACTAACAAGAAGCACAAAGAGAAATCCCTGGATTCCAGCCTGTTTGACGACAATGTTGACATCTTTGCTGATTTAACGACCCCTTCAAGACCTAAGGAGAAGAAGTCCAAGCAATTGGAGACCAAGTCAATATTTGCTGATGATATGGGTGAGTGATTGTTGAGCACCGATCACCCAATATCTGAACGCACGTTGTTCCTGTTTCAACACCCACTTGAACCCTCACAAAGACAAATGCAGGTAAACTGCCTGATTACCGACAGGGACACACCTGCTACTATTCACCTTCGGTTATGCAAATGTTGAATTATGTGATGTAAATATTTTTTCCCACATTTTACTCTGGCTAAGGACATGATTAATCAACTGCAAAATCCTACTCTCTAGCTGGTCTAGGATTATTTAGCCATTTTATTTGTAAATGTGATAAAGGAAAAAAAAAGTTACATTCGTCTTGATGTCAAATTGCTAGTGCCACAGGGAGAGAACGTCACTGCACAATGTGTATTTTTTGGCATAATTGTGAGAAAAGAATTTGGAATTGTTGCTTTTGACTTTTGAAAGAGGATTCCAGTTTCTCATCTCCAAATGCTATGAGAGCAATTATTATTGTTTCATTTCTCTTTTTTTACTGTGCTGCGCTGGGTGTAACAGTGTTAGTAACGTTGCTACATTTTTAGTATTGGACATTGGTGTCGTTCATTGTATTGCTGGAATAAATGCAGTAAAATGTTTTAGAGTGTAAAATGACCGATGATTAGCTCTGTGTGGTTCACGTACAAGCAATTATACCCTTGTTTTAAATGCAAATGCCGCCAACATGAACTCCGATATCTACTGTCTCTCTTAACTCTCCACAGATGACCTCTTCTCCCCCAACCCTGGGAGGTACACCACCAGGCAGCCTCCACCCAAGCCCAGGAAGAGCCCTCCGTCCCAGGACACGGGGTCAGCAGACGACTTGGGCAGCATGTTTGATGACCCTCTCAACGCTCTTGGCGGGAATTGAATGCTGGACTAGGAGTTTGTGTCCCAAACTGCACGCTGTCCCCTAATGACGGTTCATTAATGTGGACCTGGGCCAATTAGGCCCTGGTCAACATAGTGCACTGAATGAAACACGGTGCCATTGAGGATGACTCACCCAATTGTACAATTGCGCAGAAAATGTTTGGGTCACTTTGGAGTAGTGGTATGAGATATTAACACTTCACATAGAAATTATTTATACAAAAACTATCCCTCAATTGACAACCTCTGGCAAATTATAAAGGTGACAAGAAATGAAGAGGATGATTCTGATATACTCATTCCTGATAGATAAAAGTAAGCTACTGTTATTAAATGCTTTTTGGCTGTATTAGGTTTCCATGGTATTTGCACTTTCTAAGAATATTATCACTTAACTTGGCCAGCTGATAACAAATGAATAGTAAATGGTTTATAAACATGGTTGAAGAGCTCTGTATGTAGATTGGCTTAGCCACCCTGAGATGACTTGTCATTGGGCTGTGCCATATCAAGGTTATGCCTGACTCCTGGCAGCAACAAGCAAATGTGTTTTTGTTTCAATTAATATGAAATTGTTACTTTGTTATTTTGTCTGTGATAAATGAAGATTTTTCTAAAATAATATTTTATGAAAAATGTCTGTTGAGTCTTTTTTAAGATCTGACAAACTACTTTTAGCTTTTTTTCAAGTAATGAACAGTTGGAAATAAAAAAGAATAGATTTACACAATTCCTTCCCCTTTTCTGAGCACAAAAGTGTCTATTTTTGTGCTCAGAGAATTACTGGTAGTCAACCTAACTGTTGAGTAAGTACTTCTACATTTCCAGAGGATTCTGTCTGATTCATGTTAAAGAAGATGCAATTTTTTTCAGTGAAGATTGCATCAAAAAAAGAAAATGTGTACACGTCCACTCGTTTAATGAATACATTAAATTCACTGCAGAAACGTTAGTTTACCTGTCGGGATCGTACATTACTCCAACCCCTTTGTTATTTTTCTAGTATAATGCTTCCGCGTTTGTTTCCGTTATAGACATTTTAATGACCAGGAATATTGTCCCGCCTCGGTAAACTTATCATTGGTTTACCTAGAAAGAGAGAACACATTGCGTCATAGGGTGCTTTTGTTGTCAGTCAAGAGCAGTCACAATGGGCTGGTGGGGGAGATACGGTGGGATTTGACAGGTGAGATGAGTTTAGTTCACTAAAACCGAACTGTTATCAATGTAGTACAGTTTAACGGGTAATAGGGATAGCCAGGGCTATCACGTTTGTTTGAAATCATGGGGACGAGTGATTCTATTTCACTCTAGTTTTACTAAGATGCCAATTCAGAAAAGGGGAGTAAGCGTAGCAGCTCGCTAGCCAGCCAGCGACTCAAGCAAGGTAGCCATTGCATTGTTTGGGTTGCTAATGTGGTTAGCTAGCTAGCGAGCTAACGTTAGCTAGCAACTGATTCGAGCTAGTTATTCGCATCCTATTCAAGTAAACGGATTAGTTAGATGGGTTATACATTAGTTTTGCTTGCTAATATTGGTTTTGATGTGTGTTCGTTTTGTTTGATATCCAGCTAGGTAGCTTAAGACGTTTAATCTTGGGACGCCAGCCAATTCATCGCCGGTGTACTCTCGCAATCGCCAGGGACGCTCTCCTGGGATGCTGTTAAGGTTAGTTTACAACGATAATGTTTCTGTCGAAAGAGATACAAGCTTGCCCTATAGTATTTCCAAAGTGTTACATCCGCATGCATTTCTACTCAAGCCGTTGGTTAAGGAGTGCCAGAAGACCCTTTTGTTTTCACGACTGGCACGTATGATGCTGAACGTCAGGTAACAACATTGAGAACAGATTCAGTTGAATTTACATTCCTCAACACTTATGTTCTTGCTGAACATGAAATGTGCGTTTCGTCATAGTCTTGGTCAGGGGTGTCTATGCCCTCGTCTGTTCTCCTAGAAAGATGATCATATGCCATGGTAAGACACTTATGGACAACTGGGCCCAGCTGTGTTGAATTTAGTAACCACACCATCAATGAATTCAGTTGGTCTAACATGGTGTCTTTTTGACACAACCCTGCACTAAGAACAGGGGTGTCTTGCCTTGGTGTTGGCCCTAAGCCTTGTCGGATTATACCACAGCAAATCACGTTTCTCTAGTAGTTTAATTCACACGTTCCCAATCTCAAGTGGTTCAAAATCAATATCTTTTAAAGGGAAATATTTACACAACATGCAGGGGCACAGAGCTGTCTGTCTTTGTTGCCTTAGACTCCTCGTGGCTTTACGTAACAGCTGATCAGCTTTAGCTAAGAAGGCTACACAGCAGCCAAGTGCTGTGCCTGGAGCCTTGTGGCCAGCTGCATTTTTCATGAAGGCGCTTATAAAGAGTTGCCCTCGCCTCCTGTACTTGCTTGATCTAAAACGATTGCAGTCTCATTAATGGGTCTCCAACAGATCTATTGCAAACTACCAGTACAGGGGTCTACGAGTTGCTTTTCTAAACGTGCCTTAGTAGAAAATAATTAAATGTATTAGACAATTAAAGCTAGAATCCCTACATTTGTTTGTTGGTCCGGTGTGGCTATATCGCAATACCATGTGGTAAAATGTTTAGGTGGATAAGTACTACGGGTGCACGGGAAGACTATGTGCAGCAGTTCATGTTTAAGTAGCTTGGCCATACAAGTACAGTTTGCATTGATTTGTGGGAGATATCTGCCCTGAATCTGAACGCAAATGTTTTCCCCTCATAAGGACCCTCCCCTTATGAACTAAGAACCGTGTGTGGACATAAAGGCAATGAAAACATTGCCTTTGATGATCGAATGCTCTGTTGCTGGTGTCATCTGAATGCCTGGAACCAGTTAGCCTTATGCTAACATTACCAGGTGGCACTGATTAATTCCTGTAACCAATTTCTCATGGGACTATCTAAAGGTAAATCCTTTTCATCTACATTGCAATGCGGTTTTCTAAAAGAAGTCAACTTGGTCTGTAGAGTGCTGCGTTCAAGCCTTGAGATTCAATGTAGAAATGTATATACCTGCCATCCATTATAAGCAGAGAAGGATAGATGTTTAATGTTGATTGTTTGTGTTGTTAGGGAAATGCATATCTCCAGGTACACGCTGTCCCCTCAGCTTAGCTATCAAGTCCTTCACTTGGAAATGAGAAAGGGGCCATGGATTGGTCTGTGATGCGTGATATTTCAGACGCAACAAACTCAACGTTGATGTCATGGGTGGCTGATGTGTTAAATACTGAGCTGCAAGTGGTATTGCCATGTTGTGTCTCTGGGTTTGAGATTTCTGTGACACTACTCTTTTGATACCGGAAGTGCATATGCGTAAAATGTCATCTCCATATAAATGAGTCAAGGATAATAGTATTAATTATTGTCAAGACCCATTAAAGAACGTTTTAAGACCACATAGCTGTATGACTTAACTTTGTTTTAACCCTTGGACCTTTTCGACACAGTAGGGAACTGTGGCACATATGCTGAACTCTTGCAAACCCACGTGAAATCTGATGCCACTTGCAATCTTCTGATTAACATTGGTGGAGCGATCTGTCTAGTCATAGAAGTCAGGTGTGAGTTTGTGGTCTGTTATGCCTAATGGGGTTGGTGCACGAGGCTCATTATGTAAAGACCACCTTAGACGTTGTAGACCAGGCGGTGGTACTCACTCTCTTTGTGTTCTGTTTTTGTCTTTCCCCAGGTGGGGTCTTTCTGCATGATGCGCCCATGTCCATCACACTTCCCCTTCCCCTCGTCTTCTTCCCCCTCCCCATAAAGAGGTGGCCCTCCTGACCTCTCCAAGATGGCGGACAGGAAGGAACCACCGATCTATAACGACGACAGCGTGGGGGCCTTCCAGTACAAGCTGCCGTTCTACGAGACCATGGAGCTGTTCATTGAAACTCTGACAGGAACCTGCTTTGAGCTACGCGTTTCCCCCTTTGAGACGGTCATCTCTGTCAAGGCCAAAATCCAGAGGCTGGAAGGTACTGTAGGCAATCTTACTGATCTAGTATGCTTGGTTCTATACTCTTCTTTACATCACTTCAGCAGGATATACGCCCTCACACTTAACATTGTGGTGCCACCTACATTTTTTTACATTTAATATAATCCGCAAGGGATTATCTATTTATAAACTCACTACAATACTAATCCTCGCTGCCTGAAATAAGGAACTATAAAGGCACATGTTCATTTTCATCTTGTTGCACAGATGTGCCAAGCAATACATAATACAATTCTAAGCCAGTAAGTAAGATGGATAGGAATTTATTTAACATAAAAAAAAAAATCTCTTTATGTTTTAGGAACTCTTACACATACATACAGACACTACTAAGCATGCCAGTGTGTTTAGTAGTAAATAATTACTCAAGCAGTCCAGTGTCTATACAGCTTCTGTCTGTTGGAATTTTTCATTTACCCTGCATAGCCTAGGTTTGTTTTAGTTTAGTTATCCAAGATAATTATTCTTACTGTTCCAAAATATTTTTAGACTGTTTCTGCCTTGTAAGTAAAAATACATTTAAAAAAGAAAAATTGCCGCCCAAAGAGTTGAACTATGTGACTGAGCCTGCCTCTTTGCAATGGAGAAGGAGGGGAAGTGAGTATGGACCTGGCCTCTACAGTAGTGTAGCGTCACCCTGGCCCACTC
>JACXGK010001927.1:0-51297 GCA_016801125.1 Novumbra hubbsi
TTTCTATACACCAAGTCACCTCGGGGCATGGTTCTAGGCCCTCTCCTTTCTATACACCAAGTCACCTCGGGGCATGGTTCTAGGCCCTCTCCTTTCTATACACCAAGTCACCTCAGGGCATGGTTCTAGGCCCTCTCCTTTCTATACACCAAGTCACCTCAGGGCATGGTTCTAGGCCCTCTCCTTTCTATACACCAAGTCACCTCAGGGCATGGTTCTAGGCCCTCTCCTTTCTATACACCAAGTCACTTGGGCCTGCCAGATCCTCAGACGGTCTCTCCTATCATTGCTATGCAAATGAAGTGCAACAGCAAGAGGAAACGCCCTACTAGGCCATCAGGCAATTACATTTCTGTTCACCCAATGTTCCCAAAAGGATACTATAATAACTCCAATGGAGCCCTCACCTTGCCAGTAAAAGCTTCCTGGTCCTCCTAGTACAACCCTCCCATCCTGAAAACACACACAATTGTTTTTTTAAAACCCCCCAAAAAGAATGTCTTTGGAATTAATTGTCATTAAGGTTTTCATTTTCCTTGTAAATGTACCTTGGTGAAGTCAGCACTGAAGCCTCCCTGACAGTAGCCCTGTCCAGCAGGGCCGTGTCTCTCTGAGGTAAATGGAAGAAAACCAGAACACAGTTTACACCGAAAGGTCACCACCCAACGGATCCAGTCAGGGCTGTATCCTCTGAATGTGTGCCTACTAATCTTCCACTGACGTAAATTGACCAGAATGTTCCAGTTAGATCTTGTAATTTGGATACCTGTGCGACAGGGGGCGTACTCCACAAATGTCTTAAGGTTGTCCACGGAGAGGTAGCAGGTTCCTGTGGCGTCAGAGAAGGGGGCATCATGTTCCGTTCTCCAGTAGTACCTCGGGGCACAAGCCTTGACCACATTCAGGAGAGGAATTAGACAGGGTAACACTTCAAAGCCCACAAATTACCTCACAATGACATATATATCCACATACAGTCAACTTCACATGGATGACCTCATAAGAGTCTCAGACAAACTTGGAAAAAGTGTATATCAGTGAGGGAACATTTTAATTAGATGTGATCCATAAGTATTTCTAGGGGTGACAATAACCAGGGCACATACGTTTCACCGTTTCCTCTCTCTATCCCAGGGTGTCTTACCAGGACGGTGTTGCCATGGGAACGCACTGTCGCCCCAAACCACTGACGGGACTTGAATTCCACCTGGATGTCAACATTGTTGACATGGAAACGGCGATCTCCTAAAACAATGCCAAAGAAAGGAACTTTAAATGTCTAATAAGGACTAATAGGGACTAATGAGGACTAATAAGAACCAATAAGGACTAGTGACAACTAATAAGGACTAATAAGGACTAATGACAACTAATATGGACTAATAAGGACTTCTGACAACTAATAAGGACTAATGACAACTAATAAGGACTAATGACAACTAATAAGGACTAATAAGGACTAATGACAACTAATAAGGACTAATGACAAATAATAAGGACTAATACGGACTAATGACAAATAATAAGGACTAATGACAACTAATAAGAACTAATGACAAATAATAAGGACTAATAAAGCACTGCCTCAAGGCCAGAAGGCTCGGCAGTGTGTCGCCAATTGATCCACTGCCCTCCTGGTTTGGGTAGCCAATGGCTGCTTTGTCCCACTGAGGGTCTACAGACTCCTTGAGACAGGTCAGGCGCCTGTAAGCTAATTGTGTTTGTTAGTCAGACCGCTTGTTAGCAAGCAGCTCAACTTGGTGGGACATTGAGGGGTCTTTGAGGGTGTGACACTGCCCAGCCTGTTGGTAGTTCTGTGTTGAGATGGCAGGGAATCGTAGCAGGGAATGGGAAAGGAATGAATAAAATAATTGTTACTTTGTTACTTTGTCTCAATATCTCCCATATCATTCCTGTTGGATGTGAAGGCTACAAGACTCTGAGCGCTTGGTAAACATTTATAAACATCTATTCGACAGGACAACTCGCCTGCCCTTCTTAGTCTAGTGGCCACATCGTTAGGTGTGGGTGGAGTGGGGACATAAGAACGTTAAGCTGTTGGCTTGGAGGGCACACAGAGAATCTGGTTCTGGGTCTATACACCAGGTCAACTTCCCAGCCCTGCATGTTGCCTAAATATCAAACTGTTATCCAGGATCTACAGTCAGAAACAGCTGAACCGAGTAATTGTCTCTGCATGTCAGGATGATGAAGACAATTATATTACAATGGACCTCAGCAGTTGTCTGGGTGGTTTGCCTACTGGCCGGTGGCAAGTGGGATTCATATTTGTCCACAGCAAGGTAGCAGGAACCTGTTTTGGGCAACCGTATATCGATCTCTTCACTATAAATCTGGTTTATATTTTTAAACTACAGATGCATTGCAAGCCACACAAAACATTTAAACAATGTTGGAACATTGCCAGCAAAGTCAAGTTCTCTTCCTATCAGCTGCAGCAATCTGAGGTTCAGTTTAGCTCTGTCATTTCTTTGACAACACAAAATAGAAATAGAAACAGGCCCATCCTTACAGCAAGTTTTGGACTTAAAGGTTTGGTTAACACTTCCAAGTGGATATTGTGTCACAGTTTAACTCTGGCACATGGACAAAATCCACAAACATGTTAGATACAAGATGGTACATAGAATAAATACTCACATACAACCCATTAAGGAAAAAATTACCCAAATGTAAGAAAAGAAGAGTTTACATATTTGTGTGAACTATCCCTTTAGTGCAGTTAATTAGGCAGTGTGGGTTTGATGCATTATCAGACTGACCTGACCGATGCCGTGCCCTGACCTGTCTTATGTCTTAGACTGGCAACTCAGGTCTGGACTTTGTCTCTACACATGCTGCCCTTTGACCCCTAAAAGCAGCATGGGAAGCAGGAAAGGTAAGCGCCTAGAGCTGTGTGTGTGTGTGAGTCTGTTTGTCTGTCTGTTTGACTTTCTGTGTATGAAAAAGCTGTAAGCTAAATTCCTGAATTCAATTGTCAAATCGCCAGTTCATTTAGGATAGTTTACATTTCCCGGAGTTCATGTTTGTGAACGTCAACATGTGGATGTGAATATCCCCAAGTTATTATACACAACTTGGGTTTGTTTATTTGCCTAATAATGTGTGTGTGGCATTTTGAATATGCAGGTCTGTGTATCTAGTGTGTGTGTGTGTGTGTGTATGTATGTGTGTGTGCGATTCAATGTAATGTAAAGTATGTGGGTGTGTGTTACGGTTTGTATGTTTGTATTCATTGCGTGTAAATGTCTACGTAGCAAAGACTTTTTGTAAGCCAACCCAATAATGCACCCCTTCTGATCCTCAAACAGTAGGCCTTATCACTTCCTGCTTTATCTGATGTCGTTTCTGACCGCTTCACTGGGCCACTGAGTTTGGGCCAGCCCAGTGTTCCTCAGGGGTCACTGTCCCCATAAGGATTTTGGCGTAATTACAGTAACAGCACTGGGCTTCCGTCCAGCCATCCAGGAAATCACCCGAGGCTCTGCAATACTGGAGGTTGTAGTGGACACAGAGATTTACCTCGGCTTTAACTAAAACTTCAGGGGCCTTTGAAAGAGGTGAGATGAGAGACGGCTTAGCCACCTCTCAGCACAGGAGGTGAAACCTCAAAGGATGGTCTAAATCAAAACAGAGCACTGTTGGTGAATAATCTCTGAGCCTTGTCAATGTATGAGCTTGGGGTCATCTTCTAAAGACACATTTTTATGGATAAATAATCCCCTTTAAAAAGCTCTCCAGGTTCTGAAGCACATCAACTGTTTAGGATCTTTAATTGGTTTATATATCATATGGATTCCACAATCACACCATCCCATTCAAGCAGTTATTCAGCCGGATACCTTACCTTGGTCGTCAAAGTTGACAGTGTTGCAATTTGATTGGTTCTGGCTCCAGGGACAGAAAAAGACAGATCCACCTTCGATGACGTTCGGTTGGCTGGTGTTAGCTTTGGGAGCACCAATCAAAATACTGACACCATTGAGTAAAGACAGAAGACAAAATCAGGACATAAAGCACAGTACAAATGAAATAAAACATCCAATTATAACCAAAGCAGTACAGGAAACAATGAGTACAATTTCAATTCATTTCAGTTGTTGTTTTCTTTTTGAGATTTGAGCAATGAATTGTTGGGCCCATAAACAGGGCCCAAAGACCCTGGGACACGGGACACGTTTTCAAAGACACTGTCCTACTCAGAACACTTGAGACCATGTTATGTTGTGCACAAAGCGTTGCAAAGGAGCGCTGAGTCAACCACCTCTGAGACTGTTGGCAGGGATACCTTTGGTGCCGTTGGAAATGACCTCACCCTAACTTTAGAAGTGACCCGTTATCATCACCGCCATCACCAGACACGTCATAACATTCCCCCAGATTGCATCGGTCCTTCCCGGCCTGAACAGACGTGTGTAACCAAGGGTTAGTATCGGAGAGGCTACGTTGACACACTGAATCTGGGGGCAAGAACAGGGCCCACAGGGGGGTCACAGCCAAGACACCCTCCCATCTCCATCCCCTTTTCTGGACCGAAAGTGGAGGGAGGCAGGTGGGGGTGAAGGAGAGGGTAGGGGTCTGGCGTGGTGAAGCAATGCAATTCATTCTAGTCGACTTCTCAAACAGCCTCCATAATCAAAAACATTGTATGTCCTACATTGTTTCTGATGGCTGAAACAAGGTCGATTTCTGTGAGGTTCTGGGCGACTAAGCAGCCGGGCTTTGAGTGTGTCATTTAAGGGTAGTACATTTCAGAGGCTAGCAATGAAATAATAATAAATAGGGTCTATTTAAGGTGAGCTGCTGAATGACAATTTGACAATCTTGGACATTCAGTGGAGGTACCAAGTCTTGTGGGGTCTCTTAGGTTTCCCAAGGATTGCAATGTACAATTGGGTGAAGAAATGTGTAAGCTGAGATTTAAGCTGAGCTAGCCTTCGAAACAAAAACAGGATGGGTTGATTTAGCCCCAGTTCTATCATCTCGCTGAACCTAAATGGAAATGTCAATTTGTCTTTAGAAGAGCAGGAATCTGGTCATGTTTGAAACCATAAAGTGTGCTTTGTGCGGTGACAGTTTGGCAGCCTACACGGCTCTGACGGCCTCACACTTGCGCTGAGCAATGCCAAGCCCGACGCCTTTCATTGCTTAACAAACCCAATGTGCTATCAGTTCTGCCCCTGAACAGTGCATGGTGGGTAGAGGACCGGGCAGGTGAAGGGGTGACCTTTGTCTTCAATCCTGGCCTCAGACTACAATATGTTAAAACCTGAACGCCGCTAGCATCAACGCGACAAGTTAACGGAGGGGAGATTTCGAGATGGAGAGAAACCGAAGAGAAGAATAAGAGAGGGACAAAAGGGACCAAAGGTCAACCCCTTACAGGGAGTTGCAGAGCTTTGGACATTGACGAATGATGACATTAACAGGATTCCGAGTCAAGGGGCCCACAAACGTCTGGCGAGCACAAGAGGAACATTTACATGCTGGGATAAACCACCTACCCTGCAGCCACTGACTTCCCTGAGGGGACTGCGTTTTGGGTGAGCCCTTCTCTTTGAGAAGCCCTCTTAAGGCGCCCTGTGATGGTTACTAGGTGCTGAGTGGCTAAGTGCCGGTTAAGTCGGTGATACACATACAACCTCACATGAATGTGAAAACAATGAGCAAAGTAACATCACTCGACAACCATAGTGTCAATGTCAGAGTAAATTACAGATGAATGGTTTTGACCAAATAGAAGCTTTTATCCAGAAACCCTTGAGGAAAACACAGGTTTACTGGGAATATTGACTTACTATAAGGATGACATGAGACAAGTCATAAACAAACTCCAAAACGATTTGGTAATAATAAAAAAGGACCTGACACATTCCAAGTTGTAGATTGCCAAAAAATCCATCCTCCATTGTTAATATGGCCATACATGATTGGCTGCAAAAGACCAGGGCACATCACCACTAGACCACAAGCTCTGCATAAAAATACATGTTTAAAAGAAAACATGGAGTAATTTGATTGGGGTCGCCTGGAGCCACTTGTGCAAGGTTTGCCATTTACGAAGCCCTTTCTATGGTTCCACCATGCTGGGCGAGCTCAACAAAACTCTTCAAACCCAGGTCTGATGTAATCACATCATGTCATTGCAAGTGCGTACCCGACTAAAACCGCAGAATATCTACTGGAAAACACTTTATCCAACACCACCATCATTTAGCTGACACACTCTTTCCCAAAACACAGGGGGGTTTTGTGTTAATCAGCCTTATTGACTTACACGGTGGATGTCACTGAGACGCGTAAACAACTCACGTCTGTGGAGTAACAGCGGAGACTGAAGGCCGCCAGGATGAACGGATGCAATCTAATTAGTGGCCAGATCAGGTAAAAAGGTGTTTCACTCACCTGCTGTCTGTCCACTACAACACAACCAGACGTATTAATAACATTATGACTCACAAACAGACAGGAGAGAACAGCAGTCTTACGATTTAGTTAGGCAAATAAAACAAGAACCCTGGCAAATTCCTTACTTTATTTCAGTACAAAGGCTCCCGTTGTCCGGTCCTGACATATTGTGAGGAAGCAGAGCTGACTTCTACAATTGGACTACATCTGCATGTGGCTTATGATGACTTCAACACACATTCTTCCCCCCTCACCTTAGACACATGGAGGGAGGCGTTACTGATGTCCCTGTCGCTGGAGTCAGAAAATATGTACACTTAATTGAGTCAATAAGCCATCAATCCCATCTAGTTTCCATTAAGCTGAGCTGAGTTTATATGTTCAAATATAACTCAGACCCCATATGTCAATATTATCTCAGCCAGTCATAATGGTGACCCCTCCGATTGGACTGACCTAGAACGTTTTGTCAGTCTCTAATATATGGTATGTAAATGGTGAACTATTCCCACATGACCAACTATGAACTCTTGTCAGAAACTGCGGTTATTCAAATGTAGATTGAGGATACCTCCTCTCTCGACATTTGACACAATGCCTACTGTGAGATAAATCCACGTGCAGGGGGGCTATTCATGTTTTGCCCCCATCCCTGGTAATGGTGCAAGATGATACTTCAGTTTGTTAATCCACTGACATTTCCGTGTGTTGCTGGTCTCGAATGGCAATTTAAAATAAAAAACAGACTTGGGATTGTCCAAAACATGTGCCTCACTGCCCATGCTCTTTAATTACCTTCAGCTGCTGGGAAAACCGCAGAGCCTGCTCATTTAATTCCCTGGAAGATGTAGGAATATATATATATATATATTTTGGGTTTCACATTTGTTGTGGGAATGAAGCCATATGTTTCCTGACCAATATTTTTCTTGGGGGGGGATACGTTCTGAAAAAAATAAGTTAACTTTTTGTCTGTTCTTGTATTTCTATATTTTTTTGGCAGAGATACATTCTGAGATTGTTTTATTCTGGCTCCACGAGCATGAGAGTTTCCTTGGTGGTTTAATGAAGGCTGCGTGTCATTTATCTCAGAGAAAATAAATAAATGACTTGCTTAACCCTCAACAGCAATAGCCGTTAAGTGGTGCCAATTTAGCTAATTAGATCTGGTGAATGTTCAGACCCCTCCAGCGTGTTTTACTGGTAAGACTGTAGAGACGAATTCAATGATATTCTAAAATATATTCAAACGGACTCAATTTAAAGAGAAAACAAGCACTTATTCATATCAGATGTGGAGATACGGACAGCACGGTACAAGAGAGAGGACGGAGTTCTGTTGATGCTCAGAACAGATATATGTTGCTTGCATCTTTAGAACATT
This sequence comes from Novumbra hubbsi, assembly GCA_016801125.1. NCBI lineage: Eukaryota > Metazoa > Chordata > Actinopteri > Esociformes > Umbridae > Novumbra > Novumbra hubbsi. The sequence continues at coordinate 7,814 of JACXGK010001927.1, forward strand.
CTCTGGACGTCTTACGAACCTTGTTTTTAGAAAATTTACGTTATCTGAGCATTACGTTAAAGGAGACGTGTGTTAGTTCCGCCCTCTAGCAACTACTACTGCATAGTAGAAACGCTGCATTTGCAACCCCTGATACCCTTAGCATCTAACAAGATAACAATTAGCAAGTTACGTTTGGTTTGGGATTTCCATTTCATCACCTATAGTGAGATCTGTTATATCTATTTCATGTATCCTAGTCTAGTGGTGCAGACAGACAAAGCGTAAGGGTATTTTAACTTAAGGGTAAAATAGATAACAGCTAACTAGGCCTTCCAAGTCAACCTCTATTTCGGTATTTTATTGTCTATCTTGCTCTTGCTATATCTATTACCGAGCCAACAAATGCTTTTGTATACACGCTAGTGGAACTGGACGGAGATATAAGGGTAATTGGGATGGATGCCTACCTGTATAACAGCTTTAAGACCATATAAGCCTGTTTTTTATCCTTTGCTTAAAAGGGATGCTTATATTTCTGTCGCCAGAAATTAAAAACAATTTATTTGAGACTAGCAAAGCTGCCCAACTACCAGATCAAAATAATCAAGAAAAAACTGGGATATGGCAAAAGACACACTGACATAGCACGAACTATTTTAGAAGTACGGCATGGGGCACTAATCTGCACATTGCATATTACGGAGTTTTCCGGGACCGTTTAAGATCGCCAGTGCCACCTTTACAACCAGTGGCCACAAATCCAAAAGTGCATCTTTAATAAAGGATAACACTTCCACTGCTGAATTATAGTTTAGATGAAACGTAGATTATGGATATAATCTCTAGAAGTAAATTGGTTAGACTAATGAATAGGACAGGGATTTGTTTTATTATTGAGTACAGTAATTGCGCTACTTTACCTCTCTGATAATCTTAACACTTTCCTCTGATTAAAAGTTGAAGAGCTGTGCTACATGCTGTAGACATGACGCCTTAGGCCTATACATGTTTCAATACAATTTTAAACTCACTCAACAAATTACCCAACTGTCTGGGAAAACAGTCCATGCAGCCCATTTCTCGAATGATTAACATTGTCGACCTTTTGAGTTTTCAGCTACCCTGAAAGGCTGACTGGGTGTGCTCGGATGGAATTGATCATTAAATAATCAAGATACATTCCCGACGCACTATCACGAATTTGCTCTCATGGGCATTGTAATATGCTGGAGATAGTGACATACTAGCGAGAAGTAAAGAAGATAACGCACACCCAAGAGCGATAGGACGCACGTCTGCACCGACATGGCTGGGCGAAGAGTTTGTTTAATGTTCAATGATGGGTTACTCACAACCGTTACTCAAATGTAATACGTATCTAGCATGCCCCAGCATACAACGCTATGGAGATCATGGGGAATATCAGGAGACGCTGAATAACATGAACATGAAATAAAAACAAATAATTCCCAATGCTTTTTAAATCAATGAAACTCTGGTTTTAAGTATAAAGTATCCCACAGAAGGCATGTATTACTGAAGGCGTAGCCCACTCACCTAGGTGCATTGCTATTGAAAAAGTCCACAGAATAACCGAAAAAACTTCCTGTAGGTCCAGAGTAGACGATCCGGTTTTCGGTTTCAAAGTTAAAAGTTGCGCAGAGCTGGAACAAAACCACTGCAAGTACCACGAACCAGGCGCGGGAACGTGGATTTCGCGGGGTTGAGTTCAATGAAGTTGTAGCAAGTTGCCGTCCGGTGCCCATCTCGTTCGTGCGTCTTCTCGTTCATCGAATCGCAAGACAATGTTTAACCCGCTACGAGGCGCGAAACGCATCATCTGCCTGCCTGATATATTCGTCAATACATATTCCAGGATCTAAATACATTTATCGTAAACTGACTATATACTCCCGTTCATTCGACTTTCACTCTCGCCCTCGTTTGAGCTGTCTGTGACTTGTAGAGGAGGTTCATGCAACATTATTTCTGGGTGGAGCTTTGGATATTAGAAATGTGGAGGTGTGCGCACTCCAAATGGACCCGATTTGGTGCGTAATAGTAAGAGACCGTTGGTCTATTAAAGGGATGTTCAAAGGCACATGCCTACATATTCTGGAGGTTCTTCAAATATATTTGTCATGGTGAAGACAATATTTTTTAAGACGGTTAATGCATATACATTCGCGTTTAACCGTAGATAATTATTTTTAGGAATTTATTGCGATTTCTCCCTCTTATAAAATGGCCCATGCGTTTCATTACAGCTTTTCAAGACATGCCTCCAATGTTGAACATTGCAGGCTACGGTATTTGGCATTTTCTTCCGGTAGATTTTATAGACTACAATCACTCGCAACTCCGGAGCATGAAAACACGTAATGTGTATGGCCTCAACTGTAACTCCCTTACCCAAAATGACCCACTACCCAAAATGATGGTATAGTAAACGTTTGCTCTGCTTCATAACTTTTGGTGTTTATGAACATTTTGAGTTAGGCATTGATCGGGTGTACTGATGTTTTGCATGGATTGTAAACCAAATAATGTGAGTATGTCCAAAAGACGGCTCTGTCCGATGGCCACCCAGGCCTATTCCACTTGTGCCCCGGCACGGCCTCGAACAGCCTTCAAACGAGTATATAACAGTTTAGATACATGCTTTCCTTCATCAATCTACACACAATACCTCATAACGCAAAATGATATTTTTTTGCAAATATAATTCTGCAGCATTGAAGGTCCCCAAGAACACAATGGCCTCCATCATTCTTAAATGAAAGCACCAACAATCATCTTAGATCTGGCTGCGGAGCAAAAGGCCTCCAGAGTTCCTTTGTGGGGACTAAAGACCCTACCAGAAGGACAATCATATCTGCAACACTCCACTAATCAGGCTTTGATGGTAGAGTAATAAAGAGTACTTCTGTCAAACCCCCGCAGACATTCACCATATCCTGTTCAGTTTGTGATTAGCTTAATTTTACAAGCCAATGAGATGTGAACAGAATACATTTAGTATGCGTAGCAAAGCGGTAAAACTCTAATAGTACTGAGTCGTTCTGTCATAATATTTTGGTCTTCTGAGATATTTTAGGCAACCAGAAAACGTTGCCTAAAAATAGATTTTATTTTTACTGCTACCACTTACCAACAGGACAATCATTGTATTCACAACACGTTGCCATCTGGGCACAGCTCTGTCTGACCCAGACCCAATTCTTAGTTAATCCAACCAACAAGCATTACTCAAGCAAGTGATAACATGTGTATTAGGCTTGCTTGGTCAGTGTTGCTGTTACCTAGAGTGAATGAAAACAAAAGATAAAAAAGGTATTCTTATAATGTTTTGGCTCCAGTCTGTGGAATAATAATTTGGAGAACCAGCCAAGCTACCAGTAAGTAGCATGCTGAACCATCCAACGTCCAATGAAAGGCTGGACCAGGTTTATCCTTATGTGCGTTTGGTCATTTAAACAGTCTGAGGGAAAAACGTTTAGAACACGCATTTAACACTAAACCACAATTAATCAATAATTATTTTGTCATCTAGGTGCTCATTAATTATATGGGATCTACTTTACTCTATTGGCTAACTTTGTGCCAAACATGATTATGACCCTCTAAAAGCACCTGAGGATTGTATGATGCAATATATTCAGTACTAACACACCCTGACACACAAACAGTCACACATCCACACACCTCCTCTGACGATTCCCCTGGATTCTCTCCCGAAAACGTGTAATGCAAAAATAAAAAACCTTTACAGACATCCTACAAAAAGAAACAGATTTCTATGTTGACGTTGTCAGCAATACAAACGGCACTTGGAGTAGCCAGGGGCTGTATGTCTCAACACTGTTATGTCTTGTCCTGGGGCTCTTGAGGTTCCACCAAACACACACACAACAATATGACTGTCTGCGCTCTGTCATAACACGGCCATAAGAGACATGACATACGCTCGGCTGTCCCTGTCGTTAGTACTGAAAGACGGAGGGCTCTCCTCTGTGAAGGTACACTCACATGCCTTCATGTCCACACATACACACACAAGATTAAAGCTTTAAAGACCACACCATTAGAAGTGTGCAACCTCCAGTTTTGACATCTGTTAGCTGAAGTCACTGTCTTGGTATTCATAGGTCCTGACGTGACTTGCCTGAAGATGCTACAGGAAGTGGGAAACTGTAGTTTTCAGTAGTAAAATCTCTTATTCATAAAGTTGCAGCCAAAACAAGTTATTGCCCTGTTATTATAAAAAAAATCCCAATAAACTGACATTGAAAAACACATTTGGTCTTCCAGGCCTTCTTGTTAGATTTTTCAACATTCCAAAACAAATTCTTTTTAACAAATTCTATACATACCTATATGTAATTTTAGTGTAGTCAAGGATACTACAGTACCATCCACCAACGGTTGTTTTGAGATCTTCCCACAGATTATAGATGGGACTGACCTTTTATATCTTTCCTTATCAAATAAATTCACTTGATCCATTCCCCCAGTGGATTCTTGCATTTCCAGCAGTCTATTTCAGCAATGGGGTCTTCCAATGGGATCTTCCAATGTTTACCGACGACCATAGAAATTAGATGTTATAAACAAAAGAATACTCTCAAAAAACAGTAAAATCAGGAACATTGATAATGCTGTTGGGTAACCTTACCTCCTCTGGTACTGTCAACATGACATCAGCAGATCATCAAGGAACTTTCAAGTTCACTCTTGTCTAAACATTTTTCGTTGTTCCTCAAGGCTCAGTTTTGGCACCATTATTGTTTTCACTATAATTGCTGCCTCTGGGTGATGTCATCCGGAACCACTATGTCAGTTTTCATTTTTACGCAGATGACACACAGTTGAGCATCTTGATGAAACACGGAGTAGCCCCCGAATTACCTATTTTAAAAGCATGCGTTTCAGATATTAGATAATGGATGACGGAGAACTTTTTGCTTATACAGAGAACGTTTTGACAAAGGTTGGTTGTGTGGTCATATCCCAAACAACTGTGAAAAGCCTCAGCAGTAACATTTCGGCCCCTTTTGGGGGTTTTCCCGCCACTGTGCTTCAACATTGCTGTTGCTTTGCTCTTTGGTGTTTCAGGCTGGGTGTTTTGTAAACTTGACAACTGATTATGTAAAAAGGGCTTTATAAATAAAGATGACGGATTTATTGATCAGAAGGTCACTGGAATGATTCAACGAGAACCCTGGACAGTATTTGGAGGGCATCATTCAAACAATTTTAAAGCAGATTCATAGAACTGCCAAGTGCAGCAATCTTATGTCTGGCTACAGGAAGCTTTCATTTGTTGGCAAGTACCAGCTCTACTGGTGTTCATTTTATATACAACTGCATAAACCTTGCAGAGGCCATTAATCATATCTGTTTACTTTGATTCTAGAGACAAAGACATCTTTGTGTGCATTACTATACAAGTCAACTAGAGTCGGTTTCCTCTGATACATTTAAGGACTACTGACACCACCCAAATGAGATGGAGCAAACTAAACAGCAGTATCTCATCCATTGTATGTAGTCGGTTTACAGCATTAAACAGCCTAATGAATTGGAGCTGATTTTCCTCCACGTTTGCATATTGTCCTCCAGATGGGCTGTATTTATTTAGTGAATTTGTTTGAAGAATGATGGACGCACTCACAGGTGTACGGAACAAAAGTTTTGATTTAATATGCAGTGCCGTCCCAAGCCACACACACATTTTCATTCCCTGATTGCAAACAGAAATCCTTCAATAAAAGGTAGGGGTTTTCTATAAGTTTCACATTTGTAATAACATTTATAGGCAGTTATTAATATATTGGAACTACTTAAAACATTATTATTAATTTAAAATGAACTGAAAATCCCCATTTTTTTATTAATAGTTTTGTTAGTTAGTCTTGGTTACCCGCATGTGAAAATGTACCTAAATAATTGCAGAGTGAGCAAAATTCTGAGACACATATATTTTGTTCTAAAGTGTAAAGTTGGTCTGCTCAAAACAAAAAATTCCAAGTAAACAGCATCTGAATTTTTTATTTTTATTTCAAATTGATGAAGCCCAATTGCTAAGCGTAAACTAGCTATCCAGTTGCAGCAATTGTACGTTAAACTTTTCTTTTCTTGAATAAACAAACAAATTCAGTCAGCGGAAGTTGAACAAACTGGTTAAGTTACAAAATGCTTAAAATGTATGTTTGCTCAAAACTAATACAAATTCCCCAGTATTCAGTATGGGAGAATTGTCTAAGAATATTCCCCAGTATTCAGTATTGGTGGAATTGTCCCACTGTTAAGAAAGATTTTATGAAATGCCTATGATTTTTTGTTTTCCGTTCACGCAAAATCTCTTATTGTAAGCAATATTGTCTTAGAATACCGAAAAAACATATCTACTTGTTTTGGGAGCATATATACTGCAAAAGTAGCTGTAGTATTAATGTAAAACCATAATTTCTAATATTTATCAAGGGTTCAGCACCTGACTGAATGTCATTTATTAAATGTTAAGTCAAGAGTTCCGTTTTTTTACAGAAAATATGCAAATAGGGTAGAAATATAAATTTGAATATTAGATTCACTCAACAGAATATTCAAATGCACTAAACATACAATTTGAGTATGTACTGTATATGGGGCAATCTATTGCTGCTGGTTGACCTACAGTTTAATGTTGAATATAAAAACACTGCTGTCTTCCCTTTTTCAATGGCAGTTACTGACTTTGTTTTCCCTGTCCTCTCTCATGTTGCAGCAGTCGAGTTCACAAACCAATAAGATTCTTTAAAATGAATACATCTACAGCAACCAACGTCACTAACACCTCCATTGTCCTCTCTGACCCTGACGATGTGATAGCATCCTGGATCTATGCGATCACGGGAGTATCCAACATCTTTCTAAGTTTCCCCGCCAACATCTACGCCCTGTGGCTGATAGTGCACGGAGGGAAAGACTCAGTGGCCTCGCACTTCTTTACGCTCAACCTGTTTGTGATTGACATCGTCTTCTGTGTGTTCGGAGCCTTGTACTACCTGGAATTATACATCCTGAAGGTGGAGTCTCGATATGTGATTGGTTTTCTCTCAGGTGACATCTACACTGGCAGACCCATGTTCCAGACCTGTATCTGCGCTGAGCGGTACCTAGCAGTGGTACACCCTGTGTTCTTCCTGAAGTACAAGCTCCTGAGATATAAGACAGCGTGTGCAGGACTGGTTTGGCTGACAGTGACTGGGTCCTCCATGGTCTTCATTGTAATCAATACGAGAAGTGGTCCCAGAACTGCTATGCAGTTTCTCCTGTGTAACTACCTGGTCTGGATCTCCATGAAGATGTTCTTCTGCTTGGCGGTTCTAAGGGCTCTGAAACAACCCGGTCCAGGGGAAGGGGACAGAGACGGGGGGCAGAGGAACACCATGAAGACCAAAGCGTTCAAGATCATTTTGATTTTCCTCATCGCAGCGCTGATTAATTATGTCCCGATGATCCTGGTGATAATAGCGCAACATTTCATGGAAGTAAATATCTGTGTGGCCATCTGCTTCTGCATTGCAAATATAACTGGGTTTGTGCAGCTCATTCTGTTCCTTCACAGGGCTGGGAAACTACCATGTATCAGGAACTCTCCTGAAGCAAGCAACACTCGCCTGAATAATTCCAAATAAGAAATAAGAACAAATAGAAGATCTAGGTTAAGCAAAATACTTTAACTGAATCAAGAATCCTGATTGCCTTCACGTCCCAGAGTTCATCGTGTCTTGGTTCAGTCTTAGGCAGCATTAGAGTCCTTTGAATAACATTCTAATTTGGTAATAAATGATTGATAAACAGCAGCATTTAAAACCTGACTGTGATTTTCACTAAATGGCTTTTAGTAAACCATTTTGATGTATATTTGGCAGAAGAATAAGTTAGTGTTTTTTTTAATAAATGACATCCAATTGGTCATGCAGGCCAGTGTGTAAGTGTAACCTGTTAATACACTGATAAAAATATAAACGCAACATGTAACATGTGAAAAAAAGTTTATTAATTTAATGTTCTGCACACAGCATCTGTTACAAGCCTGATTAGAATTTCCTTTTTCTGTTGGGAGAAATCTGATTTAACACTCCCTATAAAACCACAACTCTCACATTCAGGATATCATATTTAACACTCCCTATAACACCACAACTCTCACACTCAGGATATCATATTTAACCCTCCCTATAACGCCACAACTCACTCAGGATTTCCAGCTCTAGACAATAAAATTGAAACAAGCATATCAACACATGGAAAACCTGCGCAACAGCTGAACCATAAGTAAAGTAGATTTTACTGGAGTTAAATCTTGCCTCTTGTTGCCTCCTATTTAAGAGGAACTGCTGCATACATGTTGATAGACTGACTTGTTTTCATTACCCAACTTAGGAACTGTGTTTAATAGTGAGGAAATGGCAAAGAAATTGATAAGAAGCTGCTAGCTTTTATTAACACGCATGCTGGCCTTGAAGCACTTCCTGCAGTTTATCATCGGCCATTTTGTTCGGTATGGGCACTCAATCCTAAAATATGAAACCAAAACAATGCTGATGGAGCTGAGGGTGGATTCACAGCAAGCTGACGTCTCCCCAATTCTCTGAAACACAACGTTTCAACCGTGTAATGGATAGCTCAAACCACAGGTCAGATACATCATGAATGCCCACACTAACTTGGAACGACTGTGTAGAGTGACTTCCCCCAGCTATTGAGAAACACAGCGCAGCTTTCTTCTAGAAGGACAGGGGAAAACATGATTCCAATTCCAAGTCAACCCTGAGCATTGCTCAACATCACTGACAATCTGGTGACTTCATGTGAATATCTTTCCCATATCGTGTAGAATAAGGTTTCTGAAAACAACATGGATTTCAACAGACCACTATGGGCCTTTGTGAAACGAGTCAAACTCCCCCCGCTGAAGCATAATGTACCCTCATATCCAAAGGTGTATATTCAAGCAATGGTGTGCTGATGTATTTTGAGGATATATTGTCTGACTTTGATGGAATTTTCCTAAGGTATATCGTATTCCCCTTTTCAGGTATTGTCAGGTCTAAAGTTGAAGGTAGAGCATCAGGATTGTAAACTTGTAAACTAATGTAAACTTCGAAAATCTCAGCAAAAAAAAGCAAAACATAAGGAAGCACCTCAAACAAGTCTTTGTATTTTCTGTATCAAGATCGCCAGTGACACCTCGTGGCAAAAAGAGTGACTAACATGGACTTGATTGACATTCAAAGAAATTAACTGAAATCGTATGATTCATAATCCACATTAAACCTTGGGACACATCTGGAAACATTCCTCTTTCAGTTCTCACTCCATGAATATTTTCCATAGGGGATTTGTAGAACCACTTAAAAAAAGGTCTGTTTCCAGTAGGCTTACACCACCTCCACATTTTGTTAACTATGAAAATCTAAATTGGACCAGCTAATTGAAGCAAATATGCTGACAAACGTTGCCTTTTCTGATGAGGCAGGGTAATCCTGAATTAAATACAAATTCTAAAATGTCTTAAACTTCTTAAAGTTGCCTAGGGACCAATTGACTAACTGAGCACACGCTTCACTCTGCATTTAGTTTGACCTTGTCCCAGATTTTGTTTGGGCCTCAATCGAATTATACTCTGTTTTCTACACAATTCACTAAATGTTTAAAAACCCTAAAAGCATAGTTAGAAAAAACTTTTGGAGTCTCCTACACCATCCTGGACTGAAGCCAACTTTCATGACTACGCCACTGTACCCATGCAGACTAACACCAGTGGAAAGAGAGGCTTACCTTTCAGCCACACAAACATTCCCACGCCGGCCAGGAAGTTGAATTCAGAACTTACCATCGCGGCTGCTATGGTGATTTCAAGAAATGCTGTTCGGAAACTAAACTCAAAGACGATTGATTTAAGTTTGCAACTGGGGCAGAATTCTGCCACAAATAGTCCAACTGCTAGAAATGCAGGATGTAATGCGACTGAAACCAAGGACTGCCAAACCAAGCTGAACACTGGAAAGCGACGCGTTCTTCTTCAAAAAAGAGAAAGCAAATCTGAGGCTTAATGGCTTGAAAGAAAAACTGACCAAAAATTCCCTTAGAAATGGTGATACAGCTAAGATGTACCTGAAGGGAGTCATTGATACCGTGCACCAACTAAGGAAAAAGGAGTTGAGGAGTCGGGTAATTATCATCCAACGTGTCATAAGAATCCATTATAGCACCCAACGCCTTTCCGCCTTAGGTCAAGATGAAGCAACGGGTCAACAAGGATATTTTGCAGGGAACGTCATTGGGTAAAGATTACGGCACTTGTGGTAACGCAGCAGGATGCTAAAATATTGCAATGTTGCTAACAAAATACACATTGTACTTCACTTAATTTAAAGGATGACCTTTGTGTAAAAGTAAAAACAAAGGTCACTGCCTTATACCTATACTGCCTTATACCGGGATGTACACCTGTTACATCTTGTCCTGGGGCTCTTGAGATTCCACCAAACACACAAACACTAGAATAAAGCTTTAAAGACAACACCATTAGAAGTGTGCACACCCAGTGGATTCCTGCATTACTCAGTGGATTCCAGCAGTCTATTTCAGCAATGGAATCTTTCAATGTATACCAACAACCATAGAAATTAGATACTAGAAAGAAAAGAATACTCCCAAAAAAAGTAAAATCAGGAACTTTGATAATGCTGTTGGGTAACCTTACCTCCTCTGGTACAGTCAACATGACATCAGCAGATCATCAGAAGCAGCTTTCAAAGTCACTCTTGTCTAAATGGTCCAATTTGAAGGTTGTAGGTTAGTAAGTATCCAGAAGAATACCAACCCCAAACCAACATCAAACCTTCCAATCTTGAGAGATTGGAAACCCATATTGGGTAACACGGACAAGTTCTAGCCTGGTTTAAACCTAATTAATCTGCACGATAAAAGTTTGTGTGTGTGAATCGCATGTTCTCTGACAAATCAAAGGTATTTTCTGGTGTTCCTCAAGGCTCAATTTTGGCACCATTATTGTTTTCACTGTATATGCTGCCTCTGGGTGATGTCATCCGGAACCACTATGTCACTTTTCATTGTTACGCAGATGACACACAGTTGAGCATCTTGATGAAACACGGAGTAGCCCCAGAACTAGCTATTTTAAAAGCATGCGTTTCAGATATTAGATAGTGGATGACAGAGAACTTTTGGCTTTTACGGAGAACGTTTTGACAAATGTTGTGTGGTCGTATCCCAGAAAACGGTGAAAAACCTCAGCGTTACTCTACATTTCTGCCCCTTTGGGGGGTTTTCCCGCCACTGTGCTTCAACATTGCTGTTGCTTTGCTCTTTGGGGTTTCAGGCTGGGTGTTTTGTAGAAGCACTTTGAGACAACGGATGATGTAAAAAGGGCTTTATGAATAAAGATGACTGATTTATTGATCAAAAGGTCACTGGATTGATTCAACGAGAACCCTGGACAGTTTTTGGAGGGCATCATTCAAACAATGTTAAATCAGATTGATAATGAAGAGTGGGCCAGTAGAACTGCCAGGTGCAGCAATCTTATGTCTGGCTACAGGAAGCATTCATTTGTTGGCAAGTACCAGCTCTACTGGTAGACATTTAATATAAAACTGCATAAACCTAGCAGAGGCAATTAATCATATCTGTTTACTCTGATTCTAGAGACAAAGACATCTTTGTGTGCATTACTATACAAGTCAACTAGAGTCGGTTTCCTCTGACACATTTAAGGATTACTGACACCACCCAAATGAGAACTAAACAGCAGTATCTAAACCACTGTATGTAGTCAGTTCACAGCATTAAACTGCCTAATGTATTGGGGCTGACTTTCATCCACCTTTGCATACTGTCTTCCAGATGGGCTGTACTTCCTTAGTGAATTTGTTTGAAGAATGATGGATGCACAGGTGTACGGAACAAAGGTTTGGATTAAAAATGCAGTGCCTTCCCAACCCAAACACAATTTTCCATTCCTTGAATGCAAACGGAAATCCTTCAATAAAAGGTAAGGGTTTTCTATAAGTTGCATGTTTGTAATAACATATATAGACAGTTAGAAATGTATTGGAACTATGTACAACATGATTAAATTATGATTCATTTTAAATTAACTTAAAATCCCAATTATTTTTATTAGTTTTGTTTAATAGTCTTTGGTTACCCGCATTGTAAAAATGAAGCCAAACAATTGGAGTCAGCAATGTTCTAACAAACATTAGCAATATTTTTTCCTAACGTGTAAAGTTGGTCTGCTCAGAAAACAGCATTTGAAAATATTTGAAAACATTTCAAATTCATGTTTGGCTGTGTTCAACTATAAGCCCACTTGCTAAGTGTCAACTATTTATCCAGTTGCAGCTATTGTAGGTTACATCAACAAACTATGCTTTTTTTGAATCAACAAACAAATTTAGTCAGCGGAACTTGAACAAGCTTGTTAAGTTATAAGTAAGTAATTCCATACTAGAATTAAATGTGGTTCTTTGGTGCAAGTTTTTTTCCACTTCTGCCACTGCAATTTGAGATGCAACTCACTGAAGTCTACAGCATTAATCTGTACCTAGAATCTGGAACTTTTTACGGAAACATGGTGGCCTTTGCTTAGTGGCAAAAACGGGTTGTACGTGGATTCAGTCAGCAAGACAACCACTCAAAGACATTATGAATTGGCCACAAAACAACTCTAAAAACCTCTGGTTTGAGGTGGGCAGGCTATACAGCTGGAAAAATATATATGGAGAATATTCTCTATGGGGGAACTGTCTAAGAATATTCCCCACTATTCAAAATGGGGGAACTGTCTAAGAATATTCCCCACTATTCAGTACGGGGGAACTGTCTAAGAATATTCCCCACTATTCAGAATGGGGGAATTGTCTAAGAATATTCCCCACTATTCAGTATCAGGGGAATTGTCTAAGAATATTCCCCACTATTCAGTATGGGGGAACTGTCTAAGAATATTCCCCCCTATTCAGAATGGGGGAATTGTTCAAGAATATATCTCAATATTCAGTATGGGGGAATTGTCCCACTGTAAATTAAGAAAGACTTTATAAAACAAAAAAAAACAATATCCTTCTATGAAAAACAGGAATGCCATGGATGTTTTGTTTTACTATTCAAGCAAAGCCTCTTGCTGTAAGCAATATTGTTTTAGTATACAGAAAAAAAAATTCTGCTTGTTTTGGGAGCATGTATACTGCTGAAGTATCTGTAGTATTCATGTAATACCATTAGTTCTTATAATCTTTATCAAGAGTTCAGCACCTGAATGAATTTATTAAATGTTATTTTGAGTTGAGCATATTTGAGAAAATATGCAAATAGGGTAAAACAAAATATGAATTTGAATTGTATATTCACTCAACAGAATATTCAAATGCACTGAACATACAATTTGAGTATGTACTGTATATGGGGCAATCTATTGCTGCTGGTTGACTTACAGTTTAATGTTGAATCAGTGGCAGTTACTGACTTTGTTTTCCCTGTCCTCTCTCATGTTGCAGCAGTCAAGTTCACAAACCAATAAGATTTCTTTAAAATGAATACATCTACAGCAACCAACGTCACTACCACCTTCATTGTCCTCTCTGACCCTGACGATGTGATAGCATCCTGGATCTATGCGATCACGGGAGTATTCAACATCTTTCTAAGTTTCCCTGCCAACATCTACGCCCTGTGGCTGATCGTGAACGGAGGGAAAGACTCAGTGGCCCCGCACTTCTTTACACTCAACCTGTCTGTGATAGACATCCTCTCCTGTGTGTTCGGAGCCTTGTACTACCTGGATTTATACATCCTGAAGGTGGAGTCTCGATATGTGATTGGTTTTTACTCAGGTGACATCTACACTGGCAGACCCATGTTCCAGACCTGTATCTGCGCTGAGCGGTACCTGGCAGTGGTACACCCTGTGTTCTTCCTGAAGTACAAGCTCCTGAGATATAAGACAGCGTGTGCAGGACTGGTTTGGCTGACAGTGACTGGGTCCTCCATGGTCTTCATTGTAATCCATGTGAGAAGTGGTCCCAGAACTGCTATGCAGTTTCTCCTGTGTAACTACCTGGTCTGGATCTCCATGAAGATGTTCTTCTGCTTGGCGGTTCTAAGGGCTCTGAAACGTCCCGGTCCAGGGGAAGGGGACAGAGACGGGGGGCAGAGGAACGTCATGAAGACCAAAGCGTTCAAGATCATTTTGATTGTCCTCATCGCAGCACTGATTAGTTATTTCCCAATGATCCTGGCGATAATAGCGCAACATTTCATGGAAGTAAATATCTTTGTGGCCATCTGCTTCTGCATTGCAAATATAACTGGATTTGTGCAGCTCATTCTGTTCCTTCACAGGGCTGGGAAACTACCATGCATCAGGAACTCTCCTGAAGCAAGTAACTCTTGTCTGAATAATTCTAAATAGGAAAGTAAAAACAAATAGAAGATCTAGGATAAGCAAAATACTTACTAATTTAATCAAGAATCCTGATTGCCTTCACGCCCCAGAGTTCATCGTGTCTTGATTCAGTCTTAGGCAGAGTTTGTGTCCTTTGAATAATATTCGAATTTGGTAATAAATGATTGATAAACAGCAATATTGAAAAAAATGCCTGTGATTTTCACAAAAAAACTTTTAGTAAACCATTCTGGTATAGATTTGACAGAAGAATTTAGAAGTTAGTAAATCATATTGGTCAGGCAGGCCAGTAATATGAAGTGTAACCTTTTACTACACTGATAAAAAAATGTAACATGTAACAAAGGGTTCTACACAAACATGTAACATGTAACATTTTATATTCTACACAAACAATCTGTTACAGTCTTATGAAAAACAAGCCTGATTCAAATTTTCTTTTCTCTGTGGGGAGAAATCTGATTTAACCCTCCCTATAACACCACAACTCTCACACTAATGATCTAAAATTAACACTCCCTATAACACCACCATTGTTACACTCAAGATATCAGATTTAACACTCCCTGTAACACCACAACTATCACACTCAGGATATCATATTTAACCCTTAATGGTCTAAGGCCTTCTTGGGATGATTTGATTCTGATCAGATCAGATTAACCTCTGATAAAAAAAATTGGTTTTTTTTGTAGTCTTTGAAATACAGTGTTTTTGTGGTCGAGATTTTGAAGGCTTCTACTATACTGAAATACACAAACTACATAATTTTTTCAGACTGTCCCATACATTGTGGCAAAAACTGTAGGATTCCATAAATAATAAGTCCGGAGATATGAATAGAAATGTAACAGGTTCGCTTTTTGACGCAAAATTGCCTCTAACGGCCATCAAGGTTATTTGGTCAAGATTCGGAAGGCTTCTACTTCACAAAAATACACAAACGACATGTCATTCTTTGCATCAGACTGCACCCTAGAACGTGGGCAGTCTGAAGCTAGTTAGTGTCAGTTCCAAAAATGTTTTTTACCACCAAAGTTGAAGGTAGAGCATCAGGATTCATTCAAGGACCCTAATGTAAACTTCGAAAATCTCAGCAAAAACACACAACATAAGGAAGCACCTCAAACAAGTATTTTCTGTTTCAAGATCGTTAGTGACACCTCGTGGCAAAAAGAGTGACTTACATGGGCTTTATTAACATTCAAAATAATTAACGGAAATCGTATGATTCATAATCCACATTAAACCTTGGGACACATCTGGAAACGTTCCTCTTTCGGTTCTCACTCCATGAATATTTTCCATAGGGGATTTGTAGAACCACTTAAAAAAAGGTCTGTTTCCAGTAGGCTTACACCACCTCCACATTTTGTTAACTATGAAAATCTCAATTGGACTAGCTAATTGAAGCAAATATGCTGACAAAAGTTGCCTTTCTGATGAGGCAAGGTAATCCTGAATTAAATACAAACCTTATTTGTAGAAATTCTAAAATGTCTTATATTACTTAAAGTCGGCTAGAGACCAATTGACTAGCATGAGCACACGCCTCACTCTGCATTTAGTTTGACCATGTCCCAGATATAATTTAGGCCTCAATCGAATTATACTCTGTATTTTTCTACACAATTTACAAATAGTTAATAAACCCTAAAAGCATAGTTTGCCCTAATAAAAAAAAAAACATCTTGGACTGAAGCTAACTTTCATGACTACGCCACTGTACCCATGCAGACTAACACCAGTGGAAAGAGAGGCTTACCTTTCAGCCACACAAACTTTCCCACGCTGGCCAGGAAGATGAATTCAGAACTTACCATCGTGGCTGGTATGGTGATTTCAAGAACTGCTGTTCGGAAACTAAACTCAAAGACGGTTGATTTAAGTTTGCAACTGGGGCAGAATTCTGCCACGAATAACCTTCGTTTTAATGGCTTGAAAGAAAAACTGAACGAAAATACCTGAGAAATTGTGATACAGCTAAGATTTATTCAGAGGGTGTCATTAATACAGCGCACCAACTAGGAAAGAATGAGGTGAGGAGTCAAGTAGTTATCATGCCACGTGTCATAAGAATCCATTTTAGCACCCAACGCCTTTCCGCCTTAGGTCAAGATGAAGCAACGGGTCAACAAGGGTATTATGCAGGGAACATCATTGGGCGAAGATTACGGTGCTTGTGGTAATGCAGCAGGATGCTTAAATATTGCAATGTTGCAAACAAAATACACATTGTACCTCACTCCATTTAAAGGATGACCTTTGTGTAAAAACAAACAAAAACAAAGGTTACTGCTTTAAAGACAACACCATTAGAAGTGAGCACACCCAGTGGATTCCTGCATTTCCAGTAGTCAATTTCAGCAATGGAATCATCCAATGTTTACCAACAACCATAGAAATGAGATACTAGAAAGAAAAGAATACTCCCCCAAAGTACCCTCCTCTGGTACTGTTAACAAGACATCAGCAGATCATCAGAAGCAGCTTTCAAAGTCACTCTTGTCTAAATGGTAAAATTTGAAGGTTGTAGGTTAGTAAGTATCCAGCAAAATACCAACCCCAAACCAACATCAAACCTTCCAATCTTGAGAGATTGGAAACCCATATTGGGTTACAAGGACACGTTCTAGCCTGGTTTAAGTCTAATTTATCTGAACGATAGAAGTTTGTGTGTGTGAATCGCATGTCCTCTGACAAATCAAAGGTATTTTCTGGTGTTCCTCAAGGCTCAATTTTGGCACCATTATTGTTTTCACTGTATATGCTGTCTCTGGGCGATGCCATCTGGAACCACTATGTCAGTTTTCATTGTTACGCAGATGACACACAGTTGAGTATCTTGATAAAACACAGAGTTGCCCCTGAATAAGCTATTTTAAAAGCATATTAGATAGTGGGTGACAGAGAACTTTTTGCTTTTACGGAGAACGTTTTGACAAATGTTGTTTGGTCGTATCCCAGAAAACGGTGAAAAACCTCAGCGTTACTCTACATTTCTGCCCCTTTGGGGGGTTTTCCCGCCACTGTGCTTCAACATTGCTGTTGCTTTGCTCTTTGGGGTTTCAGGCTGGGTGTTTTGTAGAAGCACTTTGAGACAACGGATGATGTATAAAGGGCTTTATGAATAAAGATGACTGATTTATTGATCAAAAGGTCACTGGATTGATTCAACAAGAACCCTGGACAGTTTTTGGAGGGAATCATTCAAACAATGTTAAATCATATTGATAATGAAGAGTGGGCCAGTAGAACTGCCAGGTGCAGCAATCTTATGTCTGGCTACAGGAAGCATTCATTTGTTGGCAAGTACCAGCTCTACTGGTAGTCATTTAATATAAAACTGCATAAACCTAGCAGAGGCAATTAATCATATCTGTTTACTCTGATTCTAGAGACAAAGACATCTTTGTGTACATTACTATACAAGTCAACTAGAGTTGGACTACTGACACCACTCAAATGAGATGGATCAAACTAAACAGAAGTATCTCAACCACTGTATGTAGTCTGTTTATAGCATTAAAAGGCCTAATGAATTGGGGCTGACTTTCATCCACCTTTGCATACTGTCTTCCAGATGGGCTGTACTTATTTAGTGAATTTGTTTGAAGAATGATGGATGCACTCACAGGTGTACAGAACAAAGGTTTAGATATAATATGCAGTGCCTTTCCAACCCATATACACATTTCCATTCCCTGATTGCAAACAGAAATCCTTCAATAAACGGTAGGAGTTTCTAAAAGTTGCATGTTTGAAATAAAATATATAGTCAGTTAGTAATGTATTGGAAGTATGTAAAACGTATTATGATATATTTTAAATGAACTGAAAATCTTTATTAGTTTTGTTAGTTAGTCTTTGGTAACCCGCATTGTAAAAATGTAGCCAAATAATTGCGGTGTGAGCAATGTTCTGACAAACATTAGCAATATTCCTTTCTAAAGTGTAAAGTTGGTCTGCTCGAAAAGAATAGCATCAGATAAAACTTGACAACATTACTAATTAATGTTTTCCTGTGTTAAACTATAAGCCCAATTTCTAAGCGTAAACTAACTATCCAGTTGCAGCTTTTGTACGTTACATCAACAAACTTTGCTTTTTATAAATCAACAAACAAATTCAGTCAGCGGAACTTGAACAAGCTTGTAAAGGTACAAAATACTACGGTATGTTTGCTCAAAACTAATGAAAATGCCCACTGTTATTTAAAATCCTTAGCATACCCAATTAAAAAAACAATGAACATACAATGACAATTAATATTTTTCCACAAGAAAAACATTATTAACATTTTCTAAAGATATGGAACGTGAGTTCCATATCCAAAAGTAGTTAGACTTTTTTGCTCCTGTCACTGAGATTTCTCTTCCAGTTATTATATTCATTATGAACCATGGCATTTCTCCTCAGTCCAAGTGATAGAAAGTTTCAGTTGTTGTCCATCCTCTTTGGCGGTTCCTTCAGATGGCGTTACAGATTTTCCCAGCTACATCCAGGGTTTGTGCATCAGGTCGTGTGCCTGCATGAAATTTGTTGTTTGTTGGTCGAAGAATGTTCTCCCCTCCTGGCGCAGGGGTTTCTGGTGAATACTACCAGTTTAGGTGAGAAGTGTGATAAGCTGCAGAGCAAAAAAAAAAGAAAAAAGAAAAAAAGTGATTCCGTACTAGAATTTAATGTGGTTCTTTGGTGCTATTTTTTTCCACTTCTGCCACTGCGTCTTGAGATGCAACTCACTGAAGTCTACAGCATTAATCTGTACCTAAAATCTGGACGTTTTGACGGAAACCTGGTTGCCTTTGCTTAGTGGCAAAAACTGGTTGTAAGTGAATAAGTCAGCAAGACAATTGTCTAAGAATATTCCCCAATATTCGGTATGGGGGAATTGTCTAAGAATATTCCCCACTATTCAGAATGGGGGAATAGTCCCACTGTAAGTTAAGAAAGATTTTCTAAAACAATAAAACCCCAATATCCTTGTATGAAAAACAGAAATGCCATGGATTTTTTGTTTTACTACTCAAGCGAAGTCTCTTGCTGTAAGCAATATTGTTTTAGTACACAGAAATACATTTTCTACTTGTTTTGGGAGCATGTATACTGCTGAAGTATCTGTAATATTCATGTAATACCAGTATTTCTTATAATCTTTATCAAGGGTTCAGCACCTGAATGAATTTATTAAATGTTATGTCAAGTTGAGCATATTTGAGAAAATATGCAAATAGGGTAGAACAAAATATGGATTTGAATGTTCACTCAACAGAATATTCAAATGTACTGAACATACAATTTCAGTATGTACTGTATATGGGGCAATCTATTGCTGCTGGTTGACTTACAATTTAATGTTGAATATAAAAACACTGCTGTCTTCCCTTTTTCAATGGCAGTTACTGACTTTGTTTTCCCTGTCCTCTCTCATGTTGCAGCAGTCGAGTTCACAAACTAATAAGATTCTTTAAAATGAATACATCTACAGCAACCAACGTCACTACAACCTCCATTGTCCTCTCTGACCCTGTCGATGTGATAGCATCCTGGATCTATGGGGTCACCATAGTAGCCAACATCTTTCTAAGTTTCCCTGCCAACATCTACGCCCTGTGGCTGATAGTGCACGGAGGGAAAGACTCAGTGGCCTCGCACTTCTTTACACTCAACCTGTCTGTGATAGACATCCTCTTCTGCGTGTTCGGAGCCTTGTACTACCTGGAATTATACATCCTGAAGGTGGAGTCTCAATATTTGGCTGGTTTTCTCTCAGGTGACATCTACACTGGCAGACCCATGTTCCAGACCTGTATCTGCGCTGAGCGGTACCTAGCAGTGGTACACCCTGTGTTCTTCCTGAAGTACAAGCTCCTGAGATATAAGACAGCGTGTGCAGGACTGGTTTGGCTGACAGTGACTGGGTCCTCCATGGTCTTCATTGTAATCAATACGAGAAGTGGTCCCAGAACTGCTATGCAGTTTCTCCTGTGTAACTACCTGGTCTGGATCTCCATGAAGATGTTCTTCTGCTTGGCGGTTCTAAGGGCTCTGAAACGTCCCGGTCCAGGGGAAGGGGACAGAGACGGGGGGCAGAGGAACGTCATGAAGACCAAAGCGTTCAAGATCATTTTGATTGTCCTCATCGCAGCGCTGATTAATTATGTCCCGATGATCCTGGTGATAATAGCGCAACATTTCATGGAAGTAAATATCTGTGTGGCCATCTGCTTCTGCATTGCAAATATAACTGGGTTTGTGCAGCTCATTCTGTTCCTTCACAGGGCTGGGAAACTACCATGTATCAGGAACTCTCCTGAAGCAAGCAACTCTCCCCTGAATGATTCCAAATAGGAAAGTAAAAACAAATAGAAGATCTAGGATAAGCAAAATACTAACTGAATCAAGAATCCTGATTGCCTTCATGCCTCAAAGTTCATCGTGTCTTGGTTCAGTCTTAGTCTGAGTTTGTGTCCTTTGAATAATATTCAAATTTAGTAATAAATTATTGATAAACAGCAATATTTAAAACCTGTGATTTTCACTAAAAACCTTTTAGTAAACTCTGGTGTAGATTTGGCAGAAGAATAAGTTAGTACATCCTATTGGTCATGCAGGCCAGTGATATGAAGTGTAACCTTTTACTACACTCATAAAAATATAAACACAATATGTAACATGGGAACAAAAGCTCATTTATTTTATGTCCTGCACACACAATCTGTTACAGTCTTATGAAAAACAAGCCTGATTAGAATTTCCTTTTTCTGCGGGAAGAAATCTAATTTAACACTCCCTATAAAATGACAACTCTCACACTTAGGATATCATATTTAACCCTCCCTATAACACCACAACTCTCACACTCAGGATATCATATTCAACACTCCCTGTAAGACCACAACTATCACACTCAGGATATCATATTTAACACTCCCTATAACACCACAACTCTCACACTCAGGATTTCATATTTAACACTCCCTGTAACACCACAACTCTCACACTCAGGATATAATTTTTACCACTTCCTATAACACCACAACTCACTCAGGATTTCCAGCTCTAGACAATAAAATGGAAACAAGCATATCAACAAATGGAAAACCTGCGGAACAGCTGAACCATAAATAGAGTTAAATCTTGCCTCTTGTCTCTAACCCTATTTAAGAGGAACTGCTGCATACATGTTGATAGACTGACTTGTTTTCTTAACCCAATTTAGGAACTGTGTTTAATAGTGAGGATATGGCAAAGAAATTGCTAAGAAGCTGCTAGCTTTTATTAACACGCATGCTGGCCTTAACCCTTAATGGTCTAAGGCCTTCTTGGGATAATATGATTCTGATCAAATTAGATTAACCTCTGATAAAACGTTGAGTTTTTTTTTGTGGCCGAGATTTTGAAGGCTTCTACTTTACTGAAATACACAAACTACATAATCTTTTCAGACTGTCCCCTACATTGTGGCAAAAACAGTAGGGTTCCATAAATCCGGAGATATGAATAGAAATGGCTCTTGATGGCGTCCATCAAGGTTATATGGTCTAGATTCGGAAGGCTTCTACTTTACAAAATTATACAAACGACATGTCATTCTTTGCATCAGACTGCACCCTCGAATGTGAACAGTCTGAAGCTAGTTAGTGTCAGTTCCAAAAAAAATTTTTACCACCAAAGTTGAAGGTAGAACATCAGGATTCATTCAAGGACCCTAATGTAAACTTCGAAAATTTCAGCAAAAACACACAACATAAGGAAGCACCTCAAACAAGTCTTTTCTGTTTCAAGATCGTTAGTGACACCTTGTGGCAAAAAGTGACTTACGTGGGCTTTATTAACATTCCAACTAATTAACTGAAATCGTATGATTCATAATCGACATTAAACCTTGGGACACATCTGGAAACGTTCCTCTTTCGGTTCTCACTCCATGAATATTTTCCATTGTGGATTTGTAGAACCACTTAAAAAAAGGTCTGTTTCCAGTAAGCTTACACCACCTCCACATTTTGTTAACTATGAAATCTAAATGGGACTAGCTAATTGAAGCAAATATGCTGACAAACGTTGCCTTTTCTGATGAGGCAGGGTAATCTTGAATTAAATACAAACCTTATTTGTAGATATTCTAAAATGTCTTTTACTTCTTAAAGCTGGCTAGGGACCAATTGACTAACTGAGCACACGCTTCACTCTGCATTTAGTTTGACCTTGTCCCAGATTTAATTTAGGCCTCAATCGAATTATACTCTGTTTTCTACACAATTCACTAAATGTTTAAAAACCCTAAAAGCATAGTTAGAAAAAACTTTTGGAGTCTCCTACACCATCCTGGACTGAAGCCAACTTTCATGACTACGCCACTGTACCCATGCAGACTAACACCAGTGGAAAGAGAGGCTTACCTTTCAGCCACACAAACATTCCCACGCTGGCCAGGAAGATGAATCCAGAACTTACCACTATTTCAGTAATGGAATCTTCCAATGTATACCAGCAACCATAGAAATTAGATACTAGAAAGAAAAGAATACTCCCCAAAAAAGTTAAATCAGGAACTTTGATAATGCTGTTGGGTAACCTTACCTCCTCTGGTACAGTCAACATGACATCAGCAGATCATCAGAAGCAGCTTTCAAAGTCACTCTTGTCTAAATGGTCAAATTTGAAGGTTGTAGGTTAGTAAGTATCCAGCAGAATACCAACCCCAAACCAACATATTGGGACACGTTCTAACCTGGTTTAAATCCAATTTATCTGACCGATATAAGTTTATGTGTATGAATCGCATGTCCTCTGACAAATCAAAGATATTTTTTGGTGTTCCTCAAGGCTCAGTTTTTGCACCATTATTGTTTTCACTATATTTGCAGCCTCTGGGTGATGTCATCCGGAACCACTATGTCAGTTTTCATTGTTACGCAGATGACACACAGTCAAATATCTTGATGAAACACGGAGTAGCCCATTTAGCACCCAAGGCTAAACCTAAGGCCTTTACACGGAGTAGCCCATTTAGCACCGAAGGCTAAACCTAAGGCCTTTCGGCCTTAGGTCAAGATAGAGCAACGAGGGTATTATGCAGGTAACGTCATTGGGCGAAGAGTACGGTGCTAGTGGTAACGCAGCAGGACGCATTGTACTTCACTCCATTTGAAGGATGACCTTTGTGTAAAAAAAAAATACTGTGATACTTTAGCAGTTTACTACCAGAGCTTTTTGCTAATATCTTGCAGCTACAGATATTCCTTTCGGTTTTGTGAACATTTCATTACCTTAGTAGAGCACAGATTTAGAGGAATTTAGGCCTTCTAAAGAGACCAATATTTTGGACTCCTTGCCAGATGGCACATCGAAATTTAATTTTAAATGAGGCATTAATCCAGGTGGCACACTTCCTCCTCATCAAACATTTGGTTTGAAGTTGAAATCAAGTAAATGCGGATAACTGTCTGTCCTTGACTGGCCTCTAGAGGCCGCTTACAACATCTCCATAAAGATGACAGTTAAATACCTGGGAATAAAGATAACCAAGGGTTTGTCTTGGGCTACAGGTATCAACTCATGCCATCAGTAGTGACAAGGACACCAGCAAAGTGCAAAACTAAAAAAGAAGTAGGTCAGGAAAAATTGTCTATGGCCACCATGTGCAAAACCATTCAGTTTTTAGGGGTTGTCAGGCTGTTGCCTCTCCAGGGAACCTGTTGTCACTTTAATTTGCACCAAAATGGGTGACACTGATTTGTAATGACTTATGCTTCCTAACTGGAAAGATTGAGTTTCATTGATATGGTGTCATACTGTGATGATAACATGTTACCTTAATTATTTTTTAGCAATGTATTAGGGAATATAGATTAGGAAACCTATACAGTTCAACAAAGGACGAGGGGTTGATTTTGTGTGTAACACTAATTCCCAGGAAAGATTTGGTAGCATTAAGTTTCTATTAAGCAGTGACTTTATACACAAACAACCTTCCAAGCAGTCCTCCTTCCAAAACTGGAAGCTCTTCTTTGACCAGTTTTAACATTTCAGATGTCATGATGTACAGCGCTAGCCTTAATCATGTAGGACTTTTTGCCGATAAACACTTTCACTAACATCTTTATTATCTACAAATCTTTCATTTACATTATATAAAATGTTTTTTGTATCACAGTTTAAAGAATTGTAACAATACCAACATCCCAAACACTGTCGATTAGACAAAACACTAAAATACCTCTGAAACACTCCTTCCAAGCAGTATCGTTAAACAAGTTGAGACAAGAAAGCTTTTAAATAACTGGCAGAAGGTGCTACAATTATTTTTTGTTTTAGTCATCTCTTACGCAAGTCCTCCACACCCTGGATCACAGCCATGTTTGCTGCTGCAGTGAGTAATCTCAGTGAGCAGTAGAATGGAAAACCAAGACGTCATTGGCTCATTCTTCATCCTGTGATGGATCTCCAGTCTTCCCCTCCACAAGACATTTCTCCTGTAAATGGGAGAGCTGTTAAAATTCGTAAAGCGTAACACATTTGGGCTGCTCTAGACTGACCCTAGTTTCAGCTTGCTAACACACACACACACACACACACCTTGTCCCCAGCATCAGCTAGTGCGAGGATCACATCTTCCACATCATATTGCAGTGTGCCGTCTTCCGACATGTGACCCTCCAGCTGCACTCCCTGAAATGTTTTACATGTTAGCGAATTACCAGATACTATTATCCAAAGCAACTAGGGAATTTGGGGTTAACATCTACATACAGTCACCCAGTGGAACGATCACTGCTGGAAGTGAAACCCAGCACGATCTTCTTAATTCCATCAATTCCATGAAAGACATCGGACTAGAAAACCTTTAACTAGCTGTAAAATATTAAAAACAATACCAATTCTAGCCGGGAACCACCTTGTAAAGGCAACCAGCTGCATTCTGGGGGGTTGAGGCGTTTTCAGTGTTCTTCGTGTCGCCACCCGCAGCGGGGGAACCTCCTCCCTCCTCGCGGATCTCCCCCGGGCCGGGAACGGAGCGACGTGGGGCAGGACAGGGCGGGGCCAGGGCTTTAGGCTCCGCCTGCTCCGAGTCATGTGGGGCAACGCCCTCTGACATGTCAGGAGGAGCTTCCAGACAGGCAGCGGTATCGTCACTACCAATCACCTCGGACACCTGAGCATGTCCTTTAACGGCGGCGGAGTCCTTCGATTGGCTAGGGGGCTCCGAGGTGCCGCCCCTCATAAGGACGGCCTGCTCCTCGGATGGGGTGTCGCTCCCGACTCCGTTGTCGCTGTCGCACGCTGACCGCCGCTCGGATGCCGGGGTGCCGTTGGAGCTCAGCTCGTCCGAGAAGTCCGACGTTTCTGACGTCAGGGCGCCGGGGATTGTCGTGCCAACGCCCATCGCAGTCTCTCCCGCCGTAGCAGCCGGCTCCTCCCCCGACACGATCGGCCCGGGGGTGTCGCCGCCGGACGGGGTGGTGGATGGGTGGAGGGCTGTGTGATCCGATGGGAAGGCGGTGTTACAGGGGATGGGGGCAGAGATGGCCAGGGATTTCCTCTTCTTAGACTTGCTGTTAAGAGAACGGAGACGGCGGAAGGTGAGACAGTCTAAGGGGTGAGACAGTCTAAGGGGTGAGACAGTCTAAGGGGTGAGACAGTCTGGGGGGTGAGACAGTCTGGGGGGTGAGACAGTCTGGGGGGTGAGACAGTCTGGGGGGTGCTGGGGTGGGAGTCTGAGGGTGGTGGGGTGAGACATCACATTCCAGTGTCCAGTCTTGTTGAGAATAAACTATGTACATGACCATATTGTTCACATTTGAAACCACAAAATATAGACTATGGGAGGATTTTTATTTTATTTTGTTGTACACCTGAAACACTGACCTGTTGAGGCCCTTGATGATAAAAGCTTTCCCAGAATGCTGAGTCTCCAACTTCTTCATCACGTTGTAAAGGTCGTGGTTCAGCTGCCGTGAATAGCGATCATCTTATTAGTCAATATCGGTTGACATGCAGCATGTCTACATCACATACATTAAACAATCAACTTGAGGTATCGAGAAATGCTCAATATGTAAGCAGAAAATGTATATCTGAATGTCACAAAAACAAGTTTACCACACTCATTTCCTTGTAGAAGACATCCCTCAGGTTGGAAATGTTTTGAAAGACGGTCACGTAACATCCAATACGGCTTTAGACAAGAAAGAAATAATTCTGTTACACTGAAGCCTCTTAGAGTGAAAATGGCCAATGTGTTTGCAGGAATATACAAGACATGATTGACTTATGACTTTCCAATGTCTGCATTTCACATTCTGAATGATGCACCCGGTTCGGTGAATCCATTTTCACTGGCTAACCCGAACCCATTTCATAGGCTCCTGCAGACACGGCAGCTGTTAAGGGGTCACCCCTTTGTGTCCCACAGATTGGTTCAGTTCATTCGGGCAACTGACAAACATAAAAAAATGGGTCTGCAACAAAACTTGGTAGTTTCTTATTTCAGCCCCACTACCTTTGATAGAGAACAGGAAGCTCCTCCCTCATCTCGTTGTTGATTTCCTCAAACACACTCTGGGCCTTGTTGAATTCCTCCTCAGCCTGTTCAGAGAGCAAGGGCTTTGAAATGCTATAGGACCTTTGGCCAAACATAAATACATCTGAATTTAATATAAACACACCTTGGTGATTTTGGCTTCATCTTTCTTCTTGGCACTCTGCAGTGCCTCCAAGTGGTGGCGCGAGGAATCGTAGTCGACCAGCTTACGACCACGTTTAGATACTCGTTCCTTAAAGGCATGGGGGAGAAGCAAAACTACCGGTTTTATTTTTTGCTACTGTTTTTAGAACCCATCAACAACATGAACACATGAGAAGTTACAAGGGTTTTACTATCAACTGGTTTCAGTTTATCAGAAGCCACCTTGACTTCTTGAAACTGGCCAGAGTAATTCTCCATGGTGCGGACAATCTGGTCGGTTAGTTTCTCTTCATAATCGTTCCACAGCAAGTCCTCGCTCTGTGTTGAGGGGAAAGAAGAACAACAAACCAAGATATCGGACCCAATTTCAACAGAAACAAAATGAACATGAAAATAATATCCTGCCCGACTCCTCTTTGAAAACAAAACTCTGTTCGACAGTTGTTTTGTAAAAGCAACTCCATGGTCTAAACTGTAGCCCGGACCTACAGGTCCGCAACAGATGTTAGTCACGGGTTCTAGTGCCCGTCTACAACATATCATCTAGTTGGGTGAAAACAGCCATCAGCGACCAACCTCCATAATGACAGACAAGTCCTCCCCGCCCAGCCAGTCAGGTTCATAAACGTCTTTTAGCGTCTGGGACAGTCGTTTGGAGGTTTCATGCATCGCTGTGGAAAACAGCAGAAGGAAAAACATGTGTGCAAAGAAAAGCAGCTTAAAATGTCATTTGTGTAGCCTGAGTAGCTTGCCCAGCAGATACCTTGTTAGCTAGACCAAGGGTCAGCGTCTGGGCGGATTGACGGTTTGAAATCAGAGTTGTTAGGCACCAAATGGGAAAAGACAACTGAACTAGTAACCACACAAGTCAAAACATGAGCACCGTTTTAATATGCAAACATTTGCACCAAAAACTACTAATGATCATTTATTGTTAGTGCTTGAATTGATATTGCTTGCATTTACAGACTTGTTTTTATGGCCAACAGACAACATTGCAGAAAGCAAAGCTTGCAGAATAAAGAGCAATCTAAAAATACAAGGCATTCACTTCCCTCAATACGCTGTGCCTTATGCTACCAGAGAGGATTTGAAAGAACAAAACTTTTACGCAGAACAACACTTGAGCTAGAATGTTTTGTTAAACTCTGGTGTTGTAGCAAGACTACATTGGTGTACAAACCCGTTTCCAAACAAATTGTCACGCTGCCTAAAACGCAAATAATAACAGAATGCAATTATGTGCAAATCATTTAATCCCTATATTTTAATTACAAAGACAACATATCAAATGTTGAAACAGAGAAGTTGTATTGTTTTTGGAAAAATACATGTTTATCACTGGGTTGCGTCACTTCTTTTAACAATACTCTGTAAGCATTTGGGAACTGAGCAGACCAACTGCATTAGTTGTGAATGTGGAATGTATTCCATTCTTAAAAATAGAATTTTGCATACTAAACAGTTCCGGTCCTCTTTTGTTGTATTTTTGTTTCATAATGCACTATAAGTTTTCAACGTGTGACAGTGCAGCACCCAGACTCTTACTATATGGCCATGCTGTTGGAATACGTGCAGAATGTAGTTTGGCATTATCTTGCTGATGTAAGCAAAGCCGTCCCTGAAAAAGTCATTTTCTGGATGGCAGCACATGTTGCTCCAAAACCTTTATATAAGGTTTAGTATTAATGTTGCATTTACAGACGTGCAAGTCACCCAAGCCATGTGCACTAATGCACCCCCATCCCATCACGGATGCTGGCTTTTAAAATGTGCGCTAATAACATTTCTCCTCTGCATTGTCCATAACTCACAAAAATATGTTTTATTTGTGGTCTGACAAATCAGTACATTTTGTTTCATAAGAACAGGGTTGAATGTTGTCAAGTGCTCAAAAACGTGTGTGGTACAGACATTTCTGTACTAGAAGATTAGTAGGAAAGGACAATAAGAAGATAAGTACAAGTGCACAACAAGATTTGGAAACCAGGTAACAGAGAAGTAGACCAGAGGAGGGTAACCAGTTTCCTACCTTTAACTGCATTGTAGTAAGCCTTCACTTCTTTGAATAGCCTGTTGCCATCATTCTGTTGGTTGAAAAGACAGAAGACTATGAAGGGATGTTTTTGTATATTTTTCCTAATAGTGAATTATCCATCAAAGACTCTTTGAGGTAACATTTTATCCGAAGACAAGGTTGTCAAAGAAAATACTATGTCTCTTTCACAACACGGCTGACCTTTTCTGTCAAGTACAACAATACTTTGTAAATGGTTCGAAGTTGCAGAGCAAAATCTATAACAAAAAAATCCAGTGTGAGGAAGGCAATCTTTTTACAAAAGACGTGGTCGCCAGTGTGGTGGAAATCTCACAGGAATATAGTACTCTGTTTCGAAATATGAGAAAGAAAACTGCTGAAGGGTGGAGGCCCTTCCTGTGACATTTCATGCATTATCATGATATCAGCATGTGCAACAATGATCAGCTTTCCATATTATGCAATTTTATTTCTGACATTATTTAAACAATTAACTTTGACAAAATAATATTGTTGTTTTTCAGAAACATACCCAAGAATAGTTTAAAGCCCCTTATGCCGTCTAACGGTTTACCTAACACTCGAAGTTCACGCACAAGATATTAGGTGAATCTAGAACATTTGCATTGCTGACCAGAACCCAAGGATGGACAAAGAAAACTAAGTTGTATTCCAACCGTCAAAACGTTGTTTTAAAGCAAGTTAACAAACAAGCGACCAACCAGTTTGAATCAATTGGACGTTAAAAATTATAACCAATGAATCTACTGTAAAACAAAATGGAAAGACAAAGTGCAGGTTTCAAAACTGCCCCAAATGCTTGGAGTTTAAATCCTTCCAGCTGGACATGCTAAAGGTTTCCAGTGGCATGAATATGGACCTTGTTTGCCTAAGGGGATGAAGAGCCTTGAGCAACCCACAGAAGGGACCAGTCATTATGAGTCACCACCCGTTATGTCGCTCAACGTGGGCTTATCGATACAGACCCCTACTGGGATGGGAGAAGCAGCGTGTGACAGGCCTTCTCTTCGACGTTACCTGTTGTTTGAGAAGGTTCTGGGAGTAGAGCTCGAACTGTTCGTCTTTGGTCTCCATGTTCTTCCCCAGCTTTTGCATGACCTGCGAGGGGACAAGAACAATTAGTAGGTTCCAGGGAACCATGAAGGTCGGGATCCGGTTGATCCGTGTGACATCGTGGCCATCGCGCTGACAATATACTAGGTCAAAGGTTGCGTTAATTTTTTTGCAACTACTCTTAAGTTAAAAAGGTCCCACAGCGTGTTCATATACCAATCCTCTGTCCCCAGAAATGAAATCCCCGTTTGGCCCCGCATTTGTAACTGAATGTAAATGGCACAAGCAAACCTGAGGCGTTTACATGCTTACAATCTCCAAAAACAGACTTTATTATTGAAAACAAACGGTTGTGAAGGTTACGGCAGCAAAGTGAAAATGCAAAAGCACAGGGCCCAGGCCAAGCAGAGAGCCACAAAGCCTCAGAGTAAAACCTAGGGAGAGGAAGTGCCTGATGAGACAGGAAGTGGCAGCTTTTTGACTGAACCCAGCTGCTCAATCAACGTCGACAAAATACTGTAGCATTTACAGACAGAAATTCCTCAGTTTTTCTCCTTTCTACTGGGATAAAGTACTAAAATGATCAATAATGTGGTGTATTAAAATACCATTTTAATTCAAAGTACAACTCACTTTCAAATTTAATTGAAGAGAAGTTTGATATAGGTTAGCTCAAAATAAAGGTCAACTGAATATTGGAATTTACAAGCATTGTCATCTACTACTACTACTACTACTACTACTACTATTAATATTAAGCTGTGGGGCTGAATAATAGCTAATGGACAATTAGTATTCATCTCAATCTCCCATATTCTGTTGGCTCTGATTCTTAAGACAAATTTAACTCTCAAATGTCTGACAGAGCCAAACACAACCATCAATGGACTTTTTTAGTGTTCCTAAAACAGTACAAACGTAACAGTAACAAAACGTACCTTAGCCCAAGTATCTCTACAAAACTCTTGAGATAACTGACCAACTGTTATGCATAACGTTTAAGGACAAATTAAAAAAGCTGGTAGCTGAACAATAGACTAGCCTAATGAATTGAAGCAGTCTTTATTTCTGGAAAATACAAGGTGCTCAAAGTCAGTTTAGTCTAATCCGAGGGTCGGATCGCGCCCTGAACTGTTCGTAAATTCATTCAGAGCATGGCCAGAGGTTTACGCCCTCCGAGCGCACTCCAGCAGAGAACAATCGATAATGAGCATTCCGACAGACAACAGCAGTCAAGGTAAATGAACAGCACTGCAGACAACTAAAAGTACGTCGATCTCACGGTTATCATTGTACTTGCCCTAGCGACGACGTTTACGTTATCGGGGTTCTAACTGTCACTGCCAAAAACACATTTCATCCGAAGTTTACCCACATCGGTTGTAACTAACGCGTCAATCTGCGCTCTGTCACTTTCAAACCAGTGTGCTCCGGACTCGAGTCGATTGCCAGAGTTACTTCAGTCATGTACTGATGCCACGATCACTGAAATAATCCAACGTTTGGCTCACCTTCTCCTGAGCTCGACTCAATGACTTTTGCACCCGTTTGGCAAAGATTCCTGCTCCAGCCCCAATGTTTTGCCCCGTTTTGTTCTCTGCCATCGTGTCTTTCTCACTGGGCTCCTGCTTCCTTGAGTGAAATTGCTGCTCCGTTTGCGGCGCTCATTTGTTGCTATTAGTACTTGGGGGCGGAAAGGGGAGGATTCATTACAATGCTTTCAGACCAGGCGCACACAGCCTACTTCTTCTAGCTTATTGTAACTTACTTAAGTCTACGGATGCGTTAGTCTAGTAGTTGTTTAAAATCGTATGTGCAGTCAAATAGGCATAGTAAATGTTTCGAACTCAGTCGTCATTCGGACAATATGAAACAAATGTTGAATCTTACTGAAAAGTAGAAAAAAAAAAAGAAAAGAGAATTTGTCCATGCCGCCAGAACAGTTTTCTCTCAAGATCTATATTATTGAATATTTACTATAGAAATGTAACACACCTGCAGTTGCCACACCTAAGTGCACCCGTCATCAATTCAGTGACATTGCGCAATGTCTAGCCTAAATAGCAGGGTGAAATTGCAGACTCACCTGAAAAATACGAGACAAAAGTTACGTTTTCATGACAACATGATTACGTAACGTTTTGTCTTGGTTTTATGTCAGTTGTAAGAAAGTTACGCGTTGTACATGGTGAAAAACTCTTTTTGTCTTTTTATTTAGTCAGTAGGCCTATGTTAATGCTTTTAAAGTAGCTAAATTGTTTTTTGCAAACGAGGATTGCAGGTAACACGTGGAACATGGATGCAACATGTGCTGGTCCCATACTTCGTGGTCAAAAAAATAAAGATCCCAGAGACTTCCCATAAGCCATACATTTTATAGGAAGAAGTTCTCATGCTGCACTAGGCAAACGATGATCACACCAGATACTGACAGGTTCATTGATTCACACCTCTACTGTTTTCAAGGTATCTTTGACAGATCTGTATTCCCAGTCATTTGAAATCCGTAGATTTGCCTTTAATTACTTTGTTTTAGTTGATTGATTTCTTCATATTTAACTCATTGTATTTAGTTTAGCGGTGTTTTCATTACTTGTTGCCTTGTGTTCACTGCTGGGTCCTTCTCCCTGGTCATATGAGCCCATTTTACCGGTGTGCAGGGTATAGTTTGTTCTTAAATAACGCTTTGTAGCGCGTTAGATTAACCAGAATCTTGCTTATTCACATGAAGTCTTTAAATCCAACAGTGCACACAGTTTTCTACTTTCTTACTATAATCCCATAATTCCCTGCTCTTAAGGGGGAATGTAACTATTTCACAAATAGTGTTAGATAATTGCATTTCTTCAAATTAGTATGTATGGGTCAGGAGAAACCATAATTGTCAGTGCCACTGCCATTTTAAAATCAGTGGACGTATAAGAGTCAAGTGAGCACATTTAAAGACACATCCCGAAATCATCTGAAATGAACATGAATTGATATTACTTGTATATGATTTTGGTGAACATTTATTGGTTTAATTCATAATGGCTGTTAATATGAAAACTGAACGATGCATTACATTTTCTGTTTGCTTGACTATTTTCATGGCAAGGAATTATCTACTATCAAGTAAAATAGCCAAATTGTTTTTTAACAGTGCAAGGTACATTTACATCTGACTAATCTCATTCTCAGACAGTTCCACCCAATTTCTCATAAGGTCTGGTGAAACAAGCCTTTATTAGCCAATAGGAAAGTTGTGAATAATCCCTGTACTCCCCCATTGGTTATCCGCAACACCTTTCCAAACAAGGAACTTATTGCTCCTTTTAAACTTGTTATTGCTCCTTTTAAACTTGAAAAAGTGTCCTAGGCCAGGGGTGTCCAGCCCTGTTTCCATAGAGCATCCATACAGAAGGTTCTCTCTCCAAACTTAATGGCGCATGCTTGATTCTAATAATTTGTTTGATAAACATCTGAAACAGAATCATCACAACTAGGTTGAAGGATATTAACTGCTTATATTTTATTTGTATTCTGAAGTGGTTGACTCATGCTTGACTGTGATTTCAGTTTTTGTTTACATGATACAATGTCAGAAATACAGCTCCATTTGAGACCACATCTTTCCAAAGATGACACATACTTTACTGAGTAAAGTCACTCCCATCTAAGGTTTTGGTCAATCCCTAAAGC
Organism: Novumbra hubbsi; assembly: GCA_016801125.1. NCBI lineage: Eukaryota > Metazoa > Chordata > Actinopteri > Esociformes > Umbridae > Novumbra > Novumbra hubbsi. The sequence goes on from JACXGK010001927.1 coordinate 41,768, forward strand.
TCCATTCCTTAGGACTCTTTTACATTGGTTGAGAGTCACCTGCTTCTCAACAACAGGAAAGACCATTCTAGAATAGGAGAGAGCAGAGTGATTGGTTGGAGAGAAGAGAAAAGGACCTAGAACTGATCCCTGTAGATCACCAATACTGAGAGTCTGTGAGGTCGATGCAGATCCTGTCCATTTCATCGGTTGAATTGGCCCACTAGGTAGGATGGTTTTCCCAGTACAAGAGCTGCCCAGGCCCTTGAGAGGGGGGAAAGAGGAGCTGACTGCTCACAACATCAAATACAGCAGATAGAATAGGACGATAACAGAGGAGAGAGTCAGAATGGGTAGTGTGAAGTGCGGAGATACAAAAGAGAGCGATCTTGGGCTAGTGACCCGTCTTGAAGGCTAGCTGGTCGGGGAGCTTGTGCTAATTAGGGTCAAAACTCACTATAAATCTATGGATTATCAGACCAATATATTTATTTCAATTGACTGATTTCCTAATAAGAGCTGTAATTGAGTAAAATCATTGAAATAGTTTGTTTTGGTCAAAGTAAGCACACCGTTTAAATAAAATACTTTTCAAATATTAAATATAAATATATTTAGAATTTAGCAAAGAAGAACAATACAGCAGGCTTTACTGAGTATCAATGCAAAATGTAAATGGAACAAGGGAACAGGACAAAATAACCATCTAGCACCCACTTAGAAATCCTCGGGCTCACAGAGATACATCCCCCCACAAAATGGCCACCCCCATCTCCTCCACAACTCTATCAATGCCAAGCAACCCCTCCCCTCCAGGAAAAAGGAAACAAGCAAACAATGCAGCAGATCACATGCAAGAAGAAAAGCTCATTGGCATAATCTACAATGTTCCAAACAGGGCAGAAGAGGATTCCAGATATTATTATAAATGTGATTGAATTGTGGCTCGTTTTATGCATAATTCCATTCTAACGTAATGTGTTTGCCATTTCACTGATATGCACTTTTGTGGATGGGACCTAAATTTATTTCCAAACACCCAAGACACATTAGAGCTCAAAACTGAGAATAGAAGTAATGTGTTGTTTCTGGGTAATCTGTTAAAAGCTTCTGAAAATCCCATAATAATCAACATCAGGTCTGGATCAAACAAAGTCTCAAGCAGGTCTGAGAGGATACCATGGGTTTTGGACCATTAGCCATGCTGGTTAAAGCAGAAGGGCAAATCAGTGGAATAGGATGCCCTCTGCAGTATTATTTGTTAGGAAGATTGTGGGTTTCCCTCAGCAAATCAATTGCTCCTTATGTGTATACAATAAGTCACGATGGAATCAAACTAAACAACCTATTGTCAAGGTTATGGGGGGGTGAAGAGGTGTTTTACATTATTGAAAGCAGAAATAACATTGATCTGAGGTGGAAATAATCCATAGTTCTCTCTATGTTACGAACTGGATGTATAATAAATAGAATAGCGATTATGAAGTGATTTCTCAAGGCAAACAGAGGACATGTCACCACAGAGTTGAGGCCAACTTTTCCCTCCATTTCTAACCAGGTGCAGGACATAATTAGACACCAGGGAGGAATGTTGTTTTATAATTTAAATCCCAGCTAACAAGAATAACCATCTTAGTAGTTATATCATCAATAATAATCATTTCTTAAACTTCTAAAGCACCTTCATTACAGCGAGAATCTCAAAGTCTCTCTCAATATGAACAGTAGTGGCAGGGAAGAGGTAAAGGATGTATCAATCCAAAAAGACAAACTGTTCTCCGAGTGGGAGTATCTCCTCCCGGGGCCGGCTTCGGGGGAACGGGTGAGGGCAGTTGATGGGAAGCCTGTGCACCCTTCCTCTCCTGTCTGTCTCACTCCCCTTTCACTGGTTACTGTGTTCTTGGGGCGGTAACACTTTCACCGCCACAGCGATGGTCAAGACTGAGCAACATTGCAGGAGCAGGGGAAGGGTGAAAGCAGCCATTAAGATGACTCCGTAGGAAGGTACCCAGCATGTCATCATAGCTGATGAACCCCTGGATGTCCTCTCTTTAAAATTAATTATATATCCAGAACGACTTAACCCAGTTAAGTATGACTGGGATACTGGATTGGGTTTCAGGTATATTGAGGAACATTCAGCCCAGAGAATTGTTTGCATTTGTAGTATCATAACCAAGCTCCATCAATCCTTATGGCTTGAGAGAGTAGCTTACCCACCAGCGCCAGAAGGAGCAGCAAAAGTGCCCATACCTCTCATCTCATCCCGCGGTCAAGTTTGAATCACAGTGATGTATTAGAGGGTGACATTTTTGGGCTGATTTGTGGACCCCTTGTGTCCAGATTGCTTCCTGTATATGTTGTAACCCCGCTGTAATTGGATTGCATGAGAATAACCGTTGAAACACATTGAACAATGGTTGATTATGTTATAATAAATCCATAAAAGCAATGTAAATAACTAAAACTGTACATTATAGGGTGGGGTTGTTTATTGGGCTATACTAGTGCCTGACTGGTGGATGGCAAACATGAGTAGTTTACATTGAAAGCAACAGTTGGCCATGTTATCCAATCATCAGAACCTTGTCATGTCATCTAGCTTCTTCTAGCTTTCCCAGCAGATGGTGCTCTAACCCAAAACTTTGGCTCTGGTAATATTGACCTAAGATAATATTGTAAAGGTGTACGTATACACAGACTGTGCAAAAGTAATGTTTTTTTATATATATATTGGCACTGCTATTGAACAGATGACAGGTTCTGTATCCAGTATGTAGGTTTCTGGTTATTTTGGTTTAGAGTGTTTTTGACTCGTATAGGTCAAAAACTGTATAGGTCATTCAATTACATTACAAGAAAGTATTTTCACACTCATTAATGCCCTACTGATCTGCTAAGATACATTAGACCATTAGCAGAACCATTACAAATCATGGTTCCAGTCCAACTAGGTGTCTACATTTATTTTTTTATATTTTGAAAGTTAAATATCTGATTAAAGTGTTATAATTAAGACTGATGGACTATTGGGTGACTTGAGGTAACATATAAACTAATAGATAAGAAATGTTGATTAAAAACATGCTACTTGATGTCTGCTGGCTCCAAAAGGTACTCATCTTTATTATGTTCTGAATAGGTTGTTTGTAATGATTTACAAATTATTTATAGTGCAGTGTCTTAATTTTCGAAAGAAGTCCAAGTCAGTTGGATCTTTGGTTTTGCCACCTATACGCAGTACAGTAAAATCCCTAAACAAATAATTATATCCGAGTTTACCAGGGCAGGTAATGGTATTTGACTGTCACTGTTCTCCAAGGTGCCAGTGCAATTTTTTTTGGTGTATACGGTGATTTAGTAATACCATGCATTTTGGCGAATTTGAGATTTTTTCGAATGTTTGAGGGAAAATACGTTTTTAATTGTTGCACTGCCCTTAGCGCAGAAATAGCCTAGCCGATTCATTGTAAGCTGACCAACTTTATACATTTGCATAATGATATAAATTGCAAACCAATATTTTGTAGTCTTCTGTGGCATTTGGTAGGCTATACCTTTCACCAATGAATTAGAAAGATAGAAGGTAGAAAAAAAAGGTAGAAAAATATTCATACTAAATATGTACATATCACTCCCGTAAACAACAAGCGGCTTTCTCAGAACTTAAAAAACTGTCAAATTGTGATATAGCTGTCTTAAAATATTGCCTGTTGGCCCTCTGACAATTGAATGTACTTGAAATAATATGATCGGTATCAATTTAACTGCTTCGTATGTTTTATCTCATTAAGTAGTTGGGTAACTGCTAAATATATGTATTCAGAACAAAGTTTTAGAAACCTTAATATTCATTCAGGCATATAAACAGACATCCCTTTTATTTTTATAGCCCTGACCCAAGATTTACGCAAGACTTTCGCGGGGTTGATGAGGTAGTGTAATGGTACTGGGCGGTAGCGCAAACGCGATGAGTACAAAACAAATTGACCAGTTGCAAGTACAGCTAGTCCATTTAGATAACTAGCAAGGTAGTTTGTCTGTGTTTCGCAAGGGACAACCATTTAGGAACATCTGACTAGGTTGCGTGTTGGAGGCAGTTTCACTCCTCTCTTCATTGCTAACCACAAGTTGAACCTCTGAAGAGCTAAGGCATTGAAGCCCAGCTAGACGGAAATAGTCTGAAAATGCCTCCTATCGAAAATGACGCCGGGAAGAATCAATTAAAATCCCGGATAGAGGAACTTATTGATTCAAATCAAGTGGTGGTATTCAGTAAAAGCTATTGTCCATATTGTGTGAAGGTAAGTCCAACATTGATAAAAACAATGTTATACGTTTTCTCTAGTTGGCAACTAACCGGACATATTATTTTCTTTGGGACGTTTCCCGCAAGTTGGCTCGTTCTCCCTCGAGTCGAGGTCTTGTTCTAAACAAACTGGGTATTTACTTAGGTCCATTGGGACCTTTCGTATCGTAAATGTAAAAAGCTAGTAAGCAAGTTAACTTTAGTCATCTTCTTGCAACCAATCGTGTTGCCTAGTTAATTGTTAGCCAACATGATCAACTTGTCAACTAACGTTTACATGCCTTCACTGTATTAGTTTTTTAGGCTGCCAGGAAACATTGCATTGACTTAGGTGTGCGTGCGCACTCAAGACTATCAACTATCCGGTCTAGTTTACGGTTAGATTTGCAGTACAGTCCGTAGAAAAAACACGGATTCAAACAATGCAGTACTGTACCTATATGTTTTGCCTTTCAGGTGAAAGATCTGTTCAAGGAGCTGAATATACCATGCAATGTGGTGGAGTTGGATCTACTAGGTAAGAACATCTTTCTCGATGTGGATTTCTTCGTTTTTGTCAGGAATGCGTCCTCTTAATTTTATTTTTACTGTCTTACCTCACATTACTGCCTCTATGGTCAGTTTTATTATCACAGTGAATGTGGCAAGATGTATCCTTTAGAAATGTAGTTAAATGGGCAAATGGAAGTTCAGAGGTTGCTTTACTCAAGAACCTGGGAAACTTAATAAATGTTCATGGACCATGTAAACATGTGTCCAGAACAGATGAAGCAGATGTATGTTATATTGAGTTATGCCATAAAAACAAGAATTTGTACTAGACCATCTATTAAAGCCTGTATCTAGCTCTCCTCAAGAAAATGAGGATTTTAAAACGACTCCCTAGAGTAGTTGATTAGAAGTAAGCAAAATAAGAGATACAATATGTGTTCGGCGTGACTTTAATTCGGGCCACCACAAAACCTGCTGAGTCACTCCCTTGATCTATCTGGCTGTATTCCAGCTCACTTCCCTTGCTTTCGTTCTGAACTAAGCCGAGCATTAACGTCATTGACGCGTTTCTTTTTTAGACGAAACCCAAAGTACACTTACCACAGAGGTCTGGTTGAATGGTATTTCATAGACACTTACCTAGCCCACCTCTCTTCACTTTGTGTCCAGAGAACGGATCCAACTATCAGGAGCTGCTGCTTGAGATGACCGGGCAGAAAACCGTCCCCAGTGTTTTCATCAACAAGACCCATCTAGGCGGATGTGACAAGACCATGCAGGTACGGGATGGTCTGCCTCTGAACCCTTTAGATCCAAGTGCCTCCCAACTATGTACATGTTGGGGATGTCCTGCCCGGAAATTGACCCATACTGCGAATGCAGTTAGGCAGGTAATGGTTGTGTAGTGTACATTAGCTGTCTTAGGTTCCCCCCTAGCATGTTAGTGTGTGTTATATAATGCCACTGCCGTTTATGTCAAAATGGCAACGTAAGAACACTTAACTAGTCCCCTCTTTCCTCAACGCAGAGCAGCAATTAACTCCGGAAACCATTGTTTTGCCTTTCAAAGGGTGGAGCTTTGGCAGTATAACCCGATAGCTTTTGTTCAGTTGTGGCCTCCAACAAATTCTCTTTAAGGGTGTGCGTCTATCCTGACAATCGCCATGTCCCCTCACACATTAGGGTTTTGCCCCGTCGAAGGCATTGATTGTCTCACGTCACGAATTGTCAATTTTGTTGACTGATAAAATGGGTAACCTAGCGGTCAATTAAGACCTTTCGTATCCTCATTCCAAAACCTATGAATGGTGTGTTGATTTGTATTATGGTCAAGTTTTGGATTGAATAAGAATAAAAGGTAGGGGTAGGGGTAGTGGTAGGGTTAGGGTCACCATTAGGGTTGGGATAATGGATATGGTTTGTGTCAGTAGGCGGCTTGTTAAGACGTTACTGATAGTCAGTAGATAAACTGTAGAGCGTCTGCAGAAAGTGGTGTTATCGTACTTTCTGTGTCTGCCACGCTGTGACTCCGATCACACCACGTGACGCAAATGTTACTGTGTCTGCCACCCTGTGACTCCGATCACACCACATGACACAGATGTTACTGTGTCTGCCACGCTGTGACTCCGATCACTCCACATGACACGTATGTTACTCTCTGTCATGCTGTGACTGCGATCACTCCACATGACGTGTGTTACTGCGCGGGAGAAAGTGTTGCGTCGTGCTCGTTGCAATATCCACCCATTTCTTAAGAGTGGCTGACCACCATTCTTCCTCCTTCACATCTTATCAGGCCCACAAAGATGGCGTCCTGCAGCAGCTGTTGTGTGGGGAGGACGAGGTCTACGACTATGATCTGATCGTCATCGGGGGCGGATCAGGGGGCCTGTCCTGCTCAAAGGTGAGGTTCTCTCAGATAATGGTCACAAATGTTTGTTAGTTTCTCTTTCGAGATCGTGCTTTCTTTAATGGATGAACACCAGTTGGGGTGAACCCCCGCTTTAATGGATGACCACCGGTTGAGGTGAACCCCCGCTTTAAGCATGTGGCCAAATGGGCTAGTAAACGTGTTTGACGTTGTTGTTGTGGCGGCGGTTAAAACCAAGCCTGTGCTGAGCTGGTTTGACGAGTGGTTTGTCTAATCAAGTTATCTGAACGGATATCAGGAGGCCGCGAAGCTTGGCAAGAAGGTCATGGTGTTGGACTACGTGGTTCCTACGCCGAAAGGCACCACCTGGGGTGAGTAGGGCTTCACCTCCTCACGATACAATCTTCAACCTGTTTCTTACAATTCCTATAGCCGTCTGTGGTAACCGTGTCCTTTAGCCGTCTGTGGTAACCGTGTCCTCAACTGAACTGGCAGTGGTTCATGGCAGGCGTCAGCGGTGTTGAACTCGGGCCCTGAGGGCAGTTCCACCTGAATGAGTCAAGCCAGTCTGCTGTGGGCCGTCTGTAGTGGCAGGGTGGACCTGTGTTTCCCTGATAAGGGTGTCTGTGTGCTGGACAGGTCTGGGGGGCACCTGCGTCAACGTGGGCTGCATCCCGAAGAAGCTGATGCACCAGACGGCCCTGCTGAGGACATCCATGCAGGACGCCCGCAAGTTTGGCTGGGTGTTGCCCGAAGAGACAGGTGATGAGGGGGGATTGGCCCGGGCGATGAGTGGAAATCGGTCGTCTTACCTCTAAATCCCATGTCTGGAAACGCACGCCCCCTTCCCTGGGTTTTGTTTTGGGTTGGCCCTTGTGAGGTGGCTGGGGTTCCCTTAGGATTTGTGTTCTTCGACTGCCTTTACCACCCGTCCTCTACCCAAGCAATTGTGTTGGTGCCTCTGAGGGTACTTACTGAATCTTGTTTCAGGCCTCTATGCGCTTGCTGTGACCGTGTTCCAGCGGGATGTGATCTCCGTAAAGAGTCGTTAACCACGAACAGTGCGCGAGTGGTCTGGCTTCTTTTGCTTTTATTTTGAAACTCTCCCATGGTTTCCAGCCGAGCACAACTGGGAGACGATGAAGACCGCCGTGAACGACTACATCGGCTCTCTGAACTGGGGGTACCGCGTGGCGCTGCGCGACAAGGACGTCAACTACGTCAACTCCTACGCGGAGTTCGTCGAGCCGCACAAAATCAAGGTGGGTCGCGCTCTGAACACGGCGCTTCGGCTTTCAATGTTCATGTGCTCCAAGTCCGTTACGCTCGTCTGATGTGGATAAAGGGTTTTGAGCAGCTTCAAACTATTACGAAGCTTCAATTCGTTGTGGCTTATATTTCAGGCTGAAATTGCAGAACCGCATGGAGCTTGTTACCCTTGGATGTATGTAAATGTTGAATAGTGTTTTCTTGACCTTTTTAGAGAAGCTTTTGTAGTATGGTGAGGGATGAACTGTTTCATGCAGGAAGCCCCAAAACACCACTTAGTTATGCAGCTGTTGTCTCCCTCATGGACGGTTTCGGCAGATTTATTTCCATCTGTCCTTTAGCTGACGCCCTTATACGGAGCGTCAGTAGGTCGACATTTTCGACCTCGTCCCCCATGGGGATCGAACCCGCAAACGTTGCCGTTGCAAGCTCCTTGCCTTAGCGACTTGGCCATGCTGGGTCCAATCTCAAGTAAAAGAGTAAATTCTATTTGACCCCCCCACTCCAGGCAACCAACAAGCGTGGGAAGGAGACATTCCACACGGCAGCTACGTTTGTCTTGGCGACGGGAGAGAGGCCACGTTACCTGGGCATCCCGGGAGACAAGGAGTACTGTATTACCAGGTGAGCGCTTAGCACCGGACAGCAGGTGTCTTTTGCATCGTCCAATTAGAGGGCCATTAGCCACGGGGAAGCTCTCATTGCGCCGTCGGCAACAACAGATTAACATCGTCACCGTTTTCCCTGCGGGATCTTTCCTCGTCGCCTTTTTGTTTGTTGTTACAATTGTGTCACCAGTGAATCCGGCGTTTAACGGGCTATTTGCCGAAAGATCAGATTCCTTGTGGTGTCGACACCCTCGGGCCGTTTCTTCATATTCGTACGGGACTTGCTCTCCGCTTCGCCCGGCTGACTGTGCCCCCCCCCCCACAGCGACGACCTGTTTTCCCTGCCCTACTGCCCGGGCAAGACCCTGGTGATCGGGGCGTCCTACGTGGCGCTGGAGTGCGGGGGCTTCCTGGCGGGCCTGGGCCTGGACGTGACCGTCATGGTGCGCTCCATCCTGCTGAGGGGCTTCGACCAGGACATGGCGAACCGGGCCGGCGAGCACATGGAGGAGCACGGCGTCAAGTTCCTCCGGCAGTACGTCCCCGTCAAGGTGAGGGTCCCGCGCTCCGCTGGGGTTGGGACGCGGCCCGCGGCGGCGCTCTTATCGGGGGTGTCGCGCGGCGTCTCGCTTCACGCCTTCTTCCGAGCCCTGTGGATCCTGGCCTGCCTCGGGAGGGTGCTGCCTCAAGGGAGAACCACTGAAGAGTGCTTTGTGTTCTAGGCCCCGAGGCAGCGTGTCGCTCTAGTCCACCCGGGACTGTGTTCGTGGGACACTGTCGTGCCTCGGTGCTGTTATACAACATGGCACATGGAGTGAGCGCTGCTTTTATTTTAGTACCAGCCCTTTAGGTTTTAGGCGGGTGATTACGTGGATGTGATTCTTGTCTGCCACCGGAGAAACATTGTCGTCTTGTCTGCAAAAGTGAAACCGCTCTCCCTAGTTGAGACTCACAGCCCGGCTTCGTTAACCCCTGCAGTACCACACTGAAAGCAAAGCTG
>JACXGK010001928.1:0-32322 GCA_016801125.1 Novumbra hubbsi
ATGTTAAAGTCCTGTGGTCAGTAGAACTGTATGTTAAAGTCCTGGGGTCAGTAGAGCTGCATGTTAAAGTCCTGTGGTCAGTAGTGCTGTGTGTTTTTGAGTCACATGGTGCTACCTAAGGCCTTGCAAATGTTATTATCTGAGGACAATATAACATATATTGTGAATTATGGTAAACCACCTCGCATGACAATTTAGTTGAAAACCCCTTTCACAAAAGCCCTCTTCCTAATTCACTTATCATATAACACTAAAAGAGACGACAGAAGGTTTTTTACTTCTAAATGTCAAAGTTGAACAGGAAGTAGAGAAATGCAGTCAGTCACAGTTGGAAAAAACGATGTGCATACTGACCTTTTGTGCCTTCATGTAGTGACTGTTTGACGGTGTGTGCCTGCATATGTGTGTGTGTGTGCATCTGTCCTCAACAGTACAATGTGGAAAAGAACTTCATCTCCCGCCACTCCAGGCCGGTGTTTGAGTTGTTGGACATGGATGGAGGTCGCACCATCAGCCCCGCTGAATTCCAGGCCTCTGGTTTCCTGTTCAACCTCAAAGGACACGCTCTTAATGAGATCTTCTATGAGTTTGATGTCTCTGGAGATGAGGTATACTGACTCTCCTCTCTCTCTCTCTCTGTGGATCTGAAATAAATAATGTATATCAAGTTGCCACATAGGTTATTTATTGGATTTAATAACTCGTTTTTAAGTGATTGTTTAATAAATTTAAGTTATATAGAAATCAAATGGCCTGAAACATCAATTGGCACAGAGGTTTCTGCTATCTAGTAAAATAAATTGCTTAACCCTCTAAAAAAGGTTGTTGGAGTATTCTTTACATTGAAAGTATACATACATACATAAATATATATATATAGATATATGTTCCTTGAAGACAAATGTCAAAACACTTACTCAAAGAACGATATGAACAACCTACAAGTTCCAAAATTTCACCCCAGAATGTTCTTCAAATGATTCTTTAAGGAACAAGTAGGAGGTGTTCTTTAAAGAACTCTTTTAAATGGTTCCTAGAGGAACTCAACCAGATTCCCCAACAAAACCCTATCTTGGTATAACCTCTTCTTTTGAGAGAGATCCTGTGCTATCACTTCTAACACTGCGAAATTGTACCTCTGTGTCAACTTTTAGAACTTGAACTATAAAGAGTTCAAAATGTTTGCCATGGCCTGCATTGACATGCAGCAGGAAACCCAGAAGAAACAAAGGAAGTAAGACTTTAGTGAGGTTTCACTTATGTAAATATTCCTTATATCTTTTTGAGGCCTCTTAGGCCAAATGTTGCCTCATGGTTTCAATCCCAGGTGGCAGTTGAGGAGAGCTAGCAGCCAAGCGCCTAGACAGGGACGCGGTGAGAGCAACGCCGGGATCACAAACACACCTCCGGTCTCACACACGCAGCTGAGAAACGACCGGCGCACGAGCCACATCACACAGGCAGAGGTCTCCCGATCCTTTCACAGGGGTCGCTGTCATCCCACTGACTGAGAGCGTGGGAGAGATAGAGGTGAAGGAAGAGAGAGGGAAGGAGGAAGAGTCATGGACAGAGCAGTATACAAGACTAAACTAAATAAAGTTTGTTTACGGAGTACAGGCTTCCTTCTTTAAGTGTTTATGTGTGTGTGCGTGCGCACAAATGAGTGTTAACAGCCTTTTACAGTAGCTACCAACATGAGCCATCGAAACTGTCAATACAGTTTTGCTGTATAATAAAATACCAGGTTAAAATACCTGGTAACCACCTAACGAACCACTAACTCCTCCCTAGTCTCACTGCTCTTTAACTCGGATACAACTCTCATCCACAAGCACACTCCTCTGGTCGACAGCTGTTTGCCCATAAACACACACACACATTCTTACACCATAACCTACAACTCGAAACCTAGCCATATCCCTAAACTTAAACCTAAATCCTAAAACTAACATTAACCCCTAATGCCTAAACCTCACACTAAACCCCAGTTGTATTGTTAACCACAGTTGTAACGCTAACCTTAACCAGTTATTCCCCAGAAAATTACATTTTCATTGGGGTATTATAAAAGAAGATGCTTAACAGGTTTCTCATCCATCCAGTTTTAGGCCCTAGCACAAAACACACCCACACAGACCCACACAGACACACACAGACACACACACACACAGACACACACAGCCTCTTGACAAGGTGGAAGTATGCTGCATGACACGAAGGTTTTCCGCATGACATCATGCCCACTACCAGACATTACCAGTGATCCAAGTTTTACAACCTTTTAGTAGGAGGTTCCTATTTGACAATGATAAAAACACCAACAAATGGGAAATAATAAAGTGATTCAGTTAATATATAAAAAACGAATAATGGTAACATTGTTAGCTTTACATATAAACAATATTTCTGGTTTTGACATTCACTATTATGAATTATTTTGTTATTTCTGGTTCTCTCTTTCAATAAAAGAAATTCCAGCTTGGACAGACCCACAAAAGTTCCCCCTATAGGTTTGCACTATATAGAAAATTGACCTAGTATAATAGTATATGTCATTTCCTTGTAGGGAGAGTTAAAGTGCGTCAATACGAATCAGGGCGGCATAGGTGGAATAGGCAAATACTAGGGGCGCCATCCATTGGGCCGCCAAACGAGGTCTGTGAAATTGGCTGCGTTGCAAGGGGGGCACCAGATAAAATCTTGCCTAGGGCCCCATATTAGTCAGGGCCGGCCCAGTATGAACATATTTTCGAACAGAACAAAGTCAGACCAGTGCACCCAAGTCCAACAGAACCACAAGGGTGGTTGTATACAAACTATCCATTTGCCACCCCTGTCATCTTTCCTTTAGCATTGTATCCAAAGCGTTATAATTAGATTATTAGTTGGAAAGCGTTTGTTGAAGTCAGAAGATTTCCCAGAATGTGTTACTGCAACCACAGAAGTCCTTTTACAAGGGGACACATATAGGTCATTATCAAACATATATGAATAGACAAGCTCAGTAGCATGAATCAATGACACAAAAATATCACACAAGCCAGAGGAAAAAATCAATCAATGAAACAATAGCTCAACCACCTCAAAACAGCTTTCATATTTCAGTTGGTCGTTAAATGTCATTAGCAACAGACAATTGTTGATTATATGGCTTTTAAACATCTTACTTTGTTTTAAACATTGATTTATGATCAGTTATGTTTTTCATGTTCAAACTGAAAGCCACACCTGTAAAACCTGGAAATGTCTCCAAAACACAAAGATGTCTATTTTTCCGTGTGGTATTACTACTCTACTTGTAATTAATAATTATCTTACCAGACCTCCACTATTAAAACAAATCTATGTAAGAGACATTAATCAAATTGCAATTGTCTGTATATTGTTGTAGCCTAGGTCCATTTTAAACTCATCAGCTTCCACAAACAGTACAAGAGAAAGTTTGATCCGCCATGGAATGAAGACAAACACAAATACGCCTATGAACGACTAGATAGCGTTGCATTGCACCTGAATTTTGGCTACTCATCCAATCTATACAAAAACCAAACTGTCTCCACAACCAAAATGAAGTCATCTTTTAAATGTCAATAAGTACATTATGCAATACATTTCTCTTCCTGTGTGTCTGTCTCTGCTGTGACTTGGCAAGTCTAGGCTATTTTCAGTTGTTTCAGATGCTCCAACCACAGAGCTATTTGTTGCCCACATGAAAGTATGAGTGATAATCAGCAGGTTAGACATTTAAAGCAGTGAAACTGTTAGTCTGTCTTTTTCCTGCCATTACTCAGTGCTTTTTGTTTTTTTTACCACGTAGAAACCAACAATTGTGTTAAAAAGCAGAACCTCATCGATTCCCCTTTCCCCTCTTGGAATGAAGAAAATATAGTGTAAAATGTGTGTCATTTTCCTACCAAAAAGTCATCATCCGACAAAAAAGCCTGTCATCTAAGTAAACTAGCTATTTAGCAAGATACCAACAGCTATTTGAAAAGCAAATTAGTGTCTTAACAGCATTACAGAGTTATTCTATGTGGTTCCACTCAGGTTCTGCACAGTTTTTGTTAGCTCAGTTTGCCCAGTTCTGTTCAGCCCTTGGTTCAGTTGTTTTCTCTGACCAGCCATTATGTGTGAAACCCTTCATTGTATGTTCATTCTGCACAAACCGAACACAACACAATGGCTCAGCTAATTAAGATAATAAAAACAATGGACAATCAGAATCCCCTTTAAAAGGCCAGGCACATTTGTATATACTCAGATTTGAAGTTTAAAATTTTTTCAATATACATTACCATTCAAATTATTTTTTTCCCCATGAAAATCACATTAAATTGATCAGAAATACAAAGTTGACGTTGTTAATGTTGTATATTACCTGTAGCTAGAAGCGACAGATTTTCCTTGGATTATCTACATAGGCGCAAAAAGGCACATTATCAGCAAACACCACTCCTGTGTTGCAATGGCTAAAAAAGGCCAGAAACAAAGTTATAACTTGTCAGTCTATTTTTGTGTGGAGAAATGAAGGCTATGCCCTATGAGAAAATGCCAAGAAATCAATGATCTTGTTCAATGTTTTGTCCTAATCCCATTAACTGAATAGAAAGACGAGTAATTATCAGAAATAGTAATATTTCTGATAAATTATTTGAAGTTATTTTTATGAGCAAAAAAAAAAACAAGGACATTTCTAAGTGACCCTGAACTTTTAAACGAGGGGTTTATTTAGACAGGAAAGTTATTAAAAAACGATATAATGAGCAGATTTACAGTTTCAGGAAAGTATATTTAGTAGCAGGGGGATACACGTTTATAGGGTCACCATGTGGCCTTGTCACAGGCAAGCGCGCAGGAAAGCGGAGGAAATGTGCGATGCTTACAACTTCGCCAAAAGATGGCGGTACTAGTTCAGGGAAATGTTTGAGTAAACGATCATTAGTGTATGTGATGTTCTCACACTTTAGCTGAAGATATTTCAGTGCACCGATTGAGACAAGACTAGCTCATGATCCCAGTTAGCATGTTTTAATGCTCGTGTTGTCAGGTACCGATGCATGCCAACCATATCACTTAATGTGGAGGTTCACACAAACTGCTATGTGTGGTCCTACATGACTTGTGGCAGAATGACGAAGCTTGTGACTAACCTTAAATTCTGTAATCTAGCAGTCGGCTTAATTTGAGTAGGTAGGTTATGTGGGGTGGGTTCTGTCATTTGGCTTTTCTCCAACAAAGTCAGAGCTTTGTTCTTGCCCAGGACGTTCTGCAGCTGAATTAGTCCCAGCTGCTGGAGAACCCTAGAGCAGCTGGAATGACATCACCACCGATGAAATAATCCTCCGACGATGGAAAAAAGAAAGAAAGGGAAAGAAAGAAAACATGTTTTTTCGTCCCAAATAATTAGGATTGAGAGAGTGACAGCTCGTTAGAAGTGAGAAGAAAAAAAGAAAGTTAGCCAAAATGTTGTGCATGTTTAAACTTTGGCAACTTGGGTGTGTGGTGTATGAGTGAAAAGGATATATTCCAGCTGATCTGATCTGCGCTACGTGAGAAAACACAAACACGTTGCCTGGCTACCTGAACTCACAGCTTCAGGCAAACGGTACACACCCACACATGGGCTTTAACTCCATATCTAATGATTTCTAGAAAACAAACGCACACTAATCGTTTTGATTGGTCTCAGAAACCCCTATGTTCTCTAAACCATTCCCAGATGATATATTTAAACTAAGTACCTACTGCATGAAGGACAAACACTTTTGCGATGGAGGTGAATTCATGCCCTTTAAAGCCCACAGTATAGAAATATTTGCTATAAAGACGTAAGAGGGGGTTAATGGAAGCAAATTAATAAACTCTCTTATTAAATTAACCACTGCCCTTCTTGCTAGTGACTAATACACAAAGGGGGTGCAGCAACCTTGTACCTCATGACATTGACGATTGGGATGCTTAAATAGAGCACGGAAAGTCATGTGAAAGTCTTCTGTGAAGATTTCAAGCTAAACCTTTCTTTTTAAACTAGATGAGTCCCCTATAAGACAATAAAGAAGCCCCTCACAAGAAGCCCCTCCTCAACATGTATGATACATGTGTACACCTGCCAAGACATTGCTTTCTTTCACATCATTTCACATTTTATGACATAGTGACAGTAAAGAAAGAAACATTGATAGAACAGTGAGCCTGAATCTCACCCATGCTGCAGCAATGATCACTGGACCGCCCTTGGCCACTTGTTTTGCTATTAAATTAGAGAACATACACAATGTCAAGAGTTCATAGCACAAGGATCTACATCATTACATGAACTAGACAAGATTATTACAGCTTTAGTGTGTGTCATTAACCATCTGCATGCTCCATCAACAAGTCTATCTTTATTGATCGTCCATTTTCTGCATATCTTAGTATGATTTGAGGTACTATTTAAATGACTGTTAAACGATTATTCCTGAGGGTTGGACTTCCCATATCGGATGCATGTTACAAACAATTGACAATTCCAGTGACTGATTGATTATAAAATCTATTTCAGTCTCAGATAGATATATAGATTGATAGATTGAGAGATTCCACATTTAAAATAGTAATAGTCCTCTTTCATGACACAGTCCTCCACTTAGTTTTCTAACATAATACCTCCACAGCAACCATACAAATGAGAAAGTTCGTGCAACAGCACAAAGTTCCCCGAGCTCCAGAATCCTGGAGTTCTGTCCTGCCGGTGATTAACAGGAAGGAATTAGCTATTCTAATGTCCTCCTGGTGTCACTCTGTCTATCGTCCCCTCACAGGGACGCAGAGGCTGGTGTTGCGTGGTTTATCGTCAGTCTACAGAGCAGCGGAGGTGCTGAAGGGTAGCCTGCTGGAGAGTTGGGCGGAACAGCAAAGGAGATAACTTTATATCACATCCCGCTGACAGCAACACACAGCACCAGGAAGTCCATCAGCGCGTGGCGCAAACTTATACACAGCAGTTAGACTCATGAATGCATCACAAACCTAATCCTATGTAATGCACTTCCTTCTGGTCAAAGTTTGCACACTATGGAATGGAATAGGGTTACATTTAGGACACATGAACACTTTATATAATTGGAAGTTATAGGAGGAATAAGTTTAACCATGTGGTGTCTACACAGGGAATTGGTGATACATTGTATTAATGAAAATAGGTAGCTTAAGGATGTAACCAAATAGCTAATATTATACAGCGTTTGGTACAGAATTCCCATTCTTATAGCCTATTCTGCCCATGGTGTAAATATAACTGAGCAAACACAATTGTATACCTTGACAAAAAGCTGTTTGGGAAACACTCCATTTTGAATAATATCTTTCCCCAAAACCTTTTCTGATATAACTGTAATTATTATGCGGTTTTATGGAGGACATCTTAGGAATGGTGGGACCTTTAGGACCTGGATGGAAAACATTGTCCAGGAGGGCAGCTGTCGTGCAAGCTTTTGTCCCACATTGGTTTTTAACAGAAAAAGTTCCAGATTTTCATCACCAACGATGACTCTTACAAGAGGAGCCAATTTGTTTAACAGACAAGTGAAAGATAATGAACGTTGTCATGCGAGGAATTCGTTGGTAGTGTTTAGGTGGGCTTTCGAGTGTGACAGGCAATGAATCTGACAGTGATTAGCTCTTTTGTGTGTTGAGGCGGCAACGGATGAGGATTATAATGGCTGTCTGTCTGACTGACTGCTTGATCTGACTGTCACATCACAGCATCTCTGAGAAAAGTGATGTAAATAACATATAGCAATACAGTACATGCATACAGCGAACTCCAAATATATTGGAACAAGTGCCATATTGTTGTGGTTGTTACGGGCTCTGTATTTCATCCTATTGGATATATACGTAAAAGGATACTATGAATCGGGTTGACTGTTAGCTCAAATAGCTTGTCAATATTGGATGCACGATTTGGAAATAATAACATTTCCTTACAGAGCGCCCTCGCATATAGGATGCCAAAAGCAGTAGGACAGTTGGCTTCTAAGCTGTTTCTTAACAGGCAGAGGTGTTTGTTTACGTCGTTAGTGCAGCACAAGACATTCTAAGCATTGCATGGGAGCTGTTGCTGTTGCTGGGGCCTGACACAATGAGAAGTGCCAATGCAAGTCATGCTGGCCATCATAAGATAGATATTTGGGAAGAAATTGATCACTGGTGCATTAATAAGAAAGAAAGCAGTTGTGGCAAACAACCTTTTAGACCAAGAAAGATACCCATATCTAAAATGGATGACTGAGGAAGGTTATTAGTAGTAAAACATAACTGTCAAACTGATCATGGAACCCCTCCAGAATGTAGTTGTGGATTTGTCAGCCACTACCATTGGCAAAAAAACATCCCCAGCGGAACTACAGAAACTGGGCTGGAAGATTTAAAAACACTAGTTAGTCTACAGCCATTAACCCCATATTCATTGTATGAAGTGCTGCTAGTTTTGCTAGGGAACCTGATTGGACAATGGCTCAGTGATGCATCAGATGAAGTCTACGACTGAATCTGTATTCAAATGTGCATAGATTAAAAAGCAATGTTTATAATGCTACATGTTCCATGCTGTTGATAAGTCTTACAGCCGGTAAAATAGGATGGATTGGTGGTTTACTACCAAGAGACCCTGACTCTCTTTCCTCTAGGCCTGTACACATAACATCATCCTTAAAGACATGGACTACAAAAATTAACATTTTTAAATAAGTCATCTGCTATCTTCAATAAACAATTCTAACCTGTAAGGTCAACAAATGTTATCTCCACTTCTCCTGATTAATAAACAAATAACATGTAAGATAAACAATAAACAAATACAACCGATAACATGCGGTTAATTTAAGGTTTTTCACAATACATATACATAATAACAATACATACCTCAATTGCTGTTTTGTTTTTGTTTTGACATACTAAGGCTTTTCACCCAATCAGCATTCATTGCTCAAACCTACACATTTATAGAGAAAGGCTAGACATTTTTTTAAAAAGTAATCACCTTAGCCACCTAATCTCCCGGTTTCCAATTATAACTGTTCATTATAACGCTACTCTCCGCTGCATCTTTTTCTAGACAGGCCTTTGCTTTTTCAGCCAAATAACCTGGTAAAAAGACTGTCCAATAATTAACAGTCAATGTTTTGATTATATCAACACTGAAGACAAAGTCTACCCCAAAAATAGCCTAGATATCAAACAGGAGGTAGAGAAGCAGCCGAGACAGGGATTAAAGGTCGAGACAGAAAATAAAGAATGTAAGAAGTTTAGGGAAAAATAGAGTGAGAGAGAGTGGGAGAAGAAAAGAGATAGAAGGAGATAATATCAAGATATGGGAGAGAGCACTGTACAGCAATTTGCTTTTATTACATTCTAATATCTTTGGCAGTGATGAAATGCAAATGTATCAAGTTAACTTTCCTTCAAATAAAATACATGCATTGTAATCCATTTTTTAATGTTGCCATTTTGGGGCTTTTATACAGAGCTCTATGAATAAGCTCTAAAATGCCAACGGTATATGTGTTCCTCATGGCGCGTCATACAGGCCTTTAATGAACCAGCACCTTAGAAATTCATATCATTCTGTTTGACTTTGAAACAAGATCTATGCAGATCATGTTTTAATCTGTTGAACCTGTTGTTGAAAATTTTGCAAATTGGTCGATAAGGATCTCAGAGAGGTGGAACAATGTAGCCTAAAAGCATGACACCCCGCCCACACAAAGTCATTAGACAGACATTGATAAGGTTGTATTCCCGCCATCAGCAAATTCAATAATGTGCGTTTGATGTGATCTTAGACTGCATTTGCATTGATGTCAGTGTGATTAGAGGGACAAAAGAGCAGTGAGTACGAAGCCATTAGCCACCCAGGCTAGTTGGGCCCTCTCAACACATCGGGGTGTCACTGGAGATTACTGGAGTCTATTAGAAGTCACACGCAATTTGACATCTGTCACGACTGGTTAAACGATCACTGCTACATCCTTAGCTCCAACAACGTGCTCCATCCTCTGTCAGAATGTGGATGAATCAGTATATGGATCCCATGCAGGTCGTAGCTCCAGATGTGCAGACCACCATATGGAAACAGGGAAACGAGCGACCCGGAAAACTGTCTGTAAAACATACGGACAACTTCCATGGGGGCTGGATATAAACATGGGAGTTAGGGTACAGGCTGTTCTGCCGGAATTAGACACCACCCCAGAGTGTGTGTAACAGAACATACCCCGTGGGTGGCTTGTGAGTCGGCAGAGTCCCTGTCCAGAGAGCACAGTGCTGCTCGTTGTTCAAGCACACAACACTGTTTCCAGGGTTCCACACAACTGTGTGTCTCGCTTTCTGCGCAAGTGTGCTTCTGTGGGTGTGTTTCGTAGCAAAGCATCTCGGACAGATATAATCCCCGCGGCTGAGTGGGGCGAACCGATTCAGGAGCTTGGCCTTGCGTTTTCAACGAGGCTTAATATGATCGACGTTTCCCCGTCTGTCTGTGATCGTGAAACTAGACGGCTGTGAGAGAGGTGGTTTGCCCTAGCAAACACAACTTGCAAATTCCCACAGAAGGTTGTAATGGAAAAGAATAACAAATGTCTTTTAGTGGTGAGATTATGCCCTGTGCTTGAACCACAAGGGAGATTGGGGTGTTCCGAATGTGGAGTGGATTTACATGGCAACCTGGTAACTGTAGGATTGGAGAGACTAACAACCATGGATGTTAATGGAAACAGATTAGCATTATTGCATTAAATTGCATTTCAAAGCCTATATTGAAAACATTTCATACTGTAAAGGACTGTATCAAACGCACCGGATGTTGTTGTCATTAAGTGGAAGGTGGTTACTGTAAATGTGGTTACGGGCTGTTAAGTTTCCCAACACATACATTGAGCTGGTCCATGCTGACCGTGTACTGAAACACAAGTGAGAAAACTTGTTACTACAAGTCGCTCTAGATGAGAGCATCTGCTGTGTCACTGGAAAAAATAGAAACCAGCTTCTTCTGTTGTGTCCATTTGACCTCATACATCAGTGCAGGTTTGCCGTAAATGTGTTGGGGAGACTTAAAGACATGTCTGGTAATCACAAGGCATAAACCTTGCGTACAGTTGAACTTTATGTTATCAACTGTTTTGATGTCAGTAACATATAACAACACATTACTGTGTGGTGATTTTGAGGTTAAGTGATTAACGCGTGTCGAAATGGCGACATACAAGCATGGATAATGTTTTTGTCAGGCAAATATTTTTCTTGACAGAGTAACAACTTTTTTGTTTTACTTGGCTCAGAGTTCCTGGTCATTTCGGAACGTTTTTTGGGGAGTTGCCTGAAGTACAGGAGGAATAGCAGATACACCAGTGATTAGGAAGAGGTCTTGCGGTGAGGACCACTGGTTGCCATTGCAAACTATTATTTTCCTTTTCTGGTGCAAAGGTTCCCAAGCTTCCTTTCTTGACCCAATTTTTGCAGCATATGTTTTTGTGATCTTCCATAGAAAAGAAAATAGTATTGTGGTGCATGACTCATATGTACTTTCTTAATTGGAGATCACGCAGAATAAATATTGAGATTGCATTCCAACAATATGTTTGGATTTGTTTGAAGATCTAGAATTTATATACTCTTATCTAATCTTCAAAGAACATTGGCATTTTAACTCTCTGATTTACTATCTGGTCCAGTCAACTTTGTTCTAAGGGGTTCTGGAACACATTTTTTCTAAGTCCTCTCCAAGGTTATGCTGAGGTGACCCAAGCTCTACATCAAGAACACAACACATTATTTCCAGTTTCTCTTGCGACTATATTCAAAGCCAGGGAAATGAGTGCAAGAGAACATAACATTAGTGATGCATAAAAATAAATATAATCTGACCCCATATTGTTTGACCATAAAATGACCGTTCAGAGACTTCGACTTACCAATAAGGTGTAGGTTATTTAACACGAACCTTACAATAATGTGTTCCTGGGCCACACAGACTGCTTCACAAGTCTGGTCCCTTAGACTGTGGTCAGTCTAATCAGTAACCCTACAAACCCGAGCATTAAGATGAAATAGTAATGAAAACCGACCACTTCGATGAGTGTCTTAACAAGTGCCCTCCCACTCACCAACCAAGGAAAACAATATATATATACTCACTTAAACGTGATTTCCCTGGCATCGACTCTGCCAACTAATGGCTTTGATGAAGGAAAAAAGAATACTTACTATGATTGTCAGAGGTTGGTTTTCCAAGACACCTTAAGAGGAATGCACTTACTGTAAGTCGCTCTGGATAAGAGCATCTGCTAAATGACTGAAATGTAAATGTAAAAGTGTGTAATGCCATGGTAATCTATAATGAAGTAAGGCAATTTATTCCAATCATGTAATAGAGTTACAATACAGAACAAAGTTGCAAGCATTTTGGTAAATCACAAGCTACAACACAATATGTTGGGAGTATCTTTAACGATGACACACTCAAAGAACATCTTGGAGATATGGCTATTTATCCTGAAATCAGACATCTCAATCTAATACACTCCCCCAAATAGTAATTAGCGTTACTCTACCTTGGCAAACACAATGAATACAATGAGCACATAATCAATGCAAAATGATTTAATGGATGGGGTGTTGCCACTAGTTGTTGTCAGACTTGGCGGGGCCAGACGCTCGTCTTTGTCGAACACACTTCCACTCTTCCTCAACGGACATTTGAATCCAAACGTATGTGTGTATGCAAGCTCTGTGTGTATCCTCATTTGTGCTCATGTGTAAGCGTGTGTCCTTGCGTTGGAGTGATGTGGTTTCGACAGGCTCATCCTCTCCCAGGCGAACGCCGTCTCCCCTGACCACAGCGTGATAAATCCTGCGCCCATGACACAAAGGTCCACCTCCCCGAGTATGAACTAAAACCACTGTTATGTCATTTTCTCCCACCAGAACTCCTCTGGCTAGATATGTTCCTTCTCCATGACGTGTGTTTGTATCATTATTATAAGCAGGCCCCCAGACAGAGGGCATGCACACGGACACACACACGTATGTATGAACACGGCCCTGAATGTGTGTTAGCTGTGTCCATAACAAAGACCCGGGATTTAACCCCATATATTATGACACATCTTTCCCATATTGTGTGTGTGTGTGCGTCTACCTGTAGGTTTATACGTCCACATCAAGACCAATAGGTTCTATGGCTCCAAAAACGTAAGGAAACACAAATCCTCGGGTGACATCGGCAAATTGTAAACAGGCCATGTCACTGTAATTATGTTCTAAACAGGGATTATGGCAGAACCCCTTGAAGGAGAGGTATTGTGATGACCAACTGTCAAAAAAAACGACCAATACAGTACATTTCTGTCTCAAGCGGTCTGCAGCAAAACTCCCTCTGGCGTTGCAGTGACACCACAAATCCTGTCTCAGGAGAGGCTCAGGAGTAATTGTATCCCGACAAGGAAACAGCCTCCGTTGTGGTTACATGCCCTGTAGATCTCTCTCTCTCTCTCTCTGTTGTACTTATGTTCGCACGCATACAAGCATGTACACAAACAGAAAGACGTATTAGGTGGTGGCTGGAACTGTGCCAGCCTAGTTGGCCATGGTTTTCCTTTCCAGTGGAAGTCGTGACCACCGCCAGAGACTCACAGCATACGCATGATGAAGACATCCGCTGGTATTATGGCACTATTGTAAGGAGTGCACACAGAGTAGGATGGCTGGATCCAAGCGCAGAGCGCACGCGGTATGTTTGGAAGGTACAACGACATATCAAGGGACAGGCTGGCATGAAGTCAAAGGACAGGCAGAAGGTCAAAAAGTGGGTATCAAGGTAGACAAGAGGCCAAAGTACAGAAGAGGATAATCCAGAAAGGTGGTCAGCAGGCTAACGAGAGATTTTCACAAGATAGAGGAGGGAAAAATACTAGACAAACATGCTTAGTAGGGTTGCAATCACACAAACAATACCTCTCAAGGACAGGGGGTTAATGACCAGGCTTGTATAGAGGCTGCCAGGAGAATAGGGAAAGCACAGGTGAGTGACATTAGCTGACAAGGTGATTTGGATCTGCTGTGAGGGGTGCGTTCAAGGGATTGGGGCAATGAGGTGTGTTTCCCCATCCAGGGGGGAAGGTTGAGGATGAGTGGTGGAGGTAGACCTTACAATTATGGGGTCAAATAGGTTTCCTGCTATTAAATCCCTTTGGGGTTAAACCGTGATTGAAACCTGAAAATGTCGCTCATTTCGTGTAATTTGTGGCAACAGACAGAAGTCAAAGTCAACAGGCGGGTGACGACTACTGTTGTGGGATTGGGGGAAAATAAAACAATGTGCCGCTTTTGGGATTTTTGGGAGTAGATGCTTTGGATTGGGGTGTCAATTTCTTCACTTTGTTGATGGCAATGCTGTATCCAATGAAAAATAGTTTAAACGTTATGCATTATACAATATGTTTTGGCAAATATAGAAAAATGCTGTTGCTTTAAACAAGTAACTAAAATAATATAGAACTGCAAACAACATATGACACTTGCAACAGATTTATGACCAGGCATTACCATGCACACACAATCACACAACACACACAGATGGAGATGTATATTAATAACAATCCATTGTTATGATTATTAGTTTGTTCCAGCTTCATTCTTAAGTTTCCTTTTTAATTAAAACAGATATTGGTATTATAAGCATCCGCAAAGGAGAGATGATCGAATTTGAACTTGAATTTGTTCCTTTATCAACGCAATTCTTTTGTTATACTAATTCTTTTGTTATACTGTCATTTTTTCACTGTGCTTGTTGTTTGCTGTGGATTAACAGTGTTGTCAGTTTTCTGTCATTTTATGAAATTGTTAGTATGCTACAGTTTTTTGTGACTGTTAGCAAACTGTAGTTTCATGTGATTTGTTTATTATTTCTTAACATTTAACTTTGCCCAAAGTATCTGTAAGCCATTAGCTTGAAGATATCCGGAGAACATAGCCTTTGCGATGGTGACTAATCTTAAGACTTGCATGCAAATAAGGTAAACATAATTTAGCACTGCCATTTGCATTTCAACTTATACCCTCTTCATGATTCATCACGTTGACCTTTACACCCTTGTTAATTGGCCTTCCTTTCACACTCCAGACTCCCTGGTAACAACTGATTTTTAAGTCACTTAGAAGCTAAATACCATCTCTACCTTGGCTCTCTACTTAACATCTGCTACACTAACAATAACCTGTGCTCTGGAATATGCATCACTCTGGTTACTCCTTGTTTTTCCTTTGGTCTGTACTTGTTCAGTTTGCTGCTACCAGTGACTGAAAGTCCCTTCAACACATGTGTCATTTTACAACTTCAAGAATGATATTCACCAGCTGATTTTATGTTGTCTTTGAAAATGAGAATTGGTTCTCAAGTGACTTACCTGCTAAAATAACAGTAAAACAAACACAACAAAGACATGCGACATGAAAATGTTTCTTTAGATTATTGTAATACAAAAGATGTCTGCACACTGATTTCTGCGTTTTTTACATTTGGTAGGGTATTTGTTTGTCCTCCGGTCAACAAACATATGCAGCTTCTCATCCAAATAGTCAACAGAACGAAACATAAATTCATTGTAACTGCTTGTCTTGTCATGTTCAATAAAGTAGTAATCTGACTCCTTCTATACAGATGGCAAATGTGTTCTGTTCTGTTCCCTACAAATATTATTTTTATTGTTCTGTGTGCTTGTAGGCACTAACTTTAGACTCCTGTAGCAAGACTTATGAGAGTCATGGCTGAACTTCACCATTGTGTACATGATCATACTGGCAAAAAGGAGAGGAAAGAGATTTTCTGTACATTGTGTAATTTTGTTCAGAACAAAACGACGTAACAAGGGTCAAAAACCGATATGGTCAGGGCTGGTTTCAGACTCCAAAAAGTAATGTAAACAATTGACATTAAGGCGGTTTCAACTTGCGTGAACTTCAGCATGGCAAAATGGGTCTCGGTAGAGTTTGTGGCCCCCACATGCCTGTATGCACTCCTGGCAACATCTGGGCATGCTCCTGATGAGACGATGGACGGTGTCCTGGGCATCTCTTCCAAGATCTGGATCAGGGTGTCAGGGAGCTCCTGTGGGGCTAATTGGTGACGACGGATGCACTGATACATAACGTCCCAGAGGTTCTGAAATGGATTCAGGTCAGTCAACATGTGCCATCCTGGAGGAGCTGGACTACCTGTGTAAACTGAATGGGCCGCAGGTACCAACCGATACTACCGACAGTGACATTGACACTAGCAAAATGCTAAACTAGAGAAGAATCCGTCAGGAAGGGTAAGGAGAGAGGAAATATATGTGTCCACCACCCCAAAACCATTCTCTTTTTGGGGGTCGTCTTGCGGTTGACTCTCCATTTCACCTGTTCACCTTTATTTTCTCCAAAGCAGGTGACATTGATTCACAATTGTTTATGCTTCTTAACGGAACTGATTAAAATCCCAGAACTTTAATTGACTTGGTGTTATAATGTGATGATAATGTGTTCCCTTTTTTTAAGTAGTCTAGTGAAAAAACAACATATCATATTTTTTTATTGAGAAATGTTATTCAGGCCCGGTTTGAATTTGATGCCAGCAACCCATTTAAAAAAGTTGGGACAGTTTTTCCACTGTGTTGCATCACTTCTTCTTTTAACAATACTCTCTTAACGCCTAGGAAGTGTTGTAGTTTTGTTTTCCAATTTTTACTTACTTCCTCTGTCATATGAGAAGGCCCCAGGAGCAAAGGAATGTGTCCCTAATTGATAATGGGTCTATATTTCAGGACTATTCTTGTTATTCCAAGGTCAGTAAACCAACCCCATAACTTGTTTTAGGATATAAACCAGAGGGGTTTTGGATAGCTATTTTGTATTTTCCTCACCTCTGCATGCATATTTGCTCTAGCTGCATATGAAATCTCCAGAGAAGTTCTATCCTATACTGTAATTGTAATAATCTATTTATTAAATTCATTTGTTGCATATTATTCATTTGCAGGTTAAGTTATCTACAATGGGTCAAAATCCAGTTCTATCGATGGGACTGAAGACTGAATAGTAATGCCATTTGTGTATGCAGCCTTTTCCATAATAAATTTTAGCTCAAGTAGAATGTTTAACCAAAGTTACTGTTATTTAACCTTCTTTTATTTTCTGTGGGCCAGTTAATCTACTGACCAGCATGCTGAAGAAAGCCCATTGTTGTGGCTGGAAGACAATATACTGTCACTGTAACATTAAACCATTTCCCACAGAATGCAAGCTGCAGGCACAATGACTGTGGATCCCTTCAAATGGACAGACTTTCATACTGCATTAAAGATGATGCACTTTTTTTATAGTGTTTAGTGCACAATTTGAGGATTGCCTTTTTAATTGGGGAGAACAATTGATTTGTCTTCCCAGGAGAGCCATTCTGAAGACTGACTTGGTTATCATTGGATGGACCTTGCAGGAACTGACTATAACATCACCTAAAAGTTTTCAGTCTGACTACTGTTAGTCAGAGGGATTGGGGTGCTAATGGACTAAGACAACGAAACGAGAATGAGTGAAAACAACTAGCTAAAATTGTGAAAATATTTTTTGATTTAAACTTAGAAGTCCGAAGCTCTGAAAATGTTCTTGAGCTCTGACTTTACAGACTGCTAAGAGTTATTTTTCTAGTTTCACATGATTAATTTACTTAAGTTTTTTCTCATCATGTGTAATGATTAAACCTACATCCTTATGCCAAAATGAACTAAACATTTTATCTATACTTAAACTATCTAAATCACCATGTATTTCAATAAGAATGCTGACCACATTTAGATAAACCCACTAATATTGTTTTGTCTTTGCTTCTGGGCAGAAATATTAAATTGTAGCCTGTAATTAGTAAAAAAAATCGAAAGGCATTTGTGTATTGCTTCTGTTTGTTAGACTCCCACCCGTCACTGAACAACTCTATCAACCAGGAACATGTTGAGGAATATATTTTCGGGGGAGAAAATTGGTTGAGGCATACTACAGCCTGGGAAGTCAAATCATTAATGTCATAAGGCCCATTTCTGAACCTAGTTACCTGGCAACAATCGCAAGGGTGTTTCAAAGAGATGTCAGTTAAGGTGAGATCATAAATATAAGCTCCCGGCACACTCAGGTGGTCTTTTCAAATTTCCTGGCAGTTAGCCAACAGAGTGAACTGTGTTAGCTCCAATTCTGTACTGTGTCATAGAAGAGGGCGTTCTAAACCACTCGCTGTCTTAATGGGTTTTCATCAGGGTTAGATTCTCAGGCAGAGCTTATTCTCTGCAAACATTAATAATGCTGCCCTTGCTGTCTCTTATTCAATAACTTCTATGTACAACATATGGTGAGCAACTACACTATCCATCCGTATGAACAGTGTGTATTCCCTCGTACGTTGTAATTGACTGGTGTAATTCATTGACCTCATGCCTATTCCACTGTATGCAGTGTTCGTGTATGTGTGTAAATTAGTGTTGTTTTGCTATTGTTAATATTTAGGCTGTCATTGTTAAGAACAGTTTTTTGATTGGCATACCTGGTTAAATACAGGTGTGATAAGAATCTATTGCAACTTTACTATAAGCACTGATGTTTTGTACATGCTGTGTAAGCTAAACCTTTACGACTAACCCGTTTATCAAGTAGCAAGGCAAAATCAATAGACTGGACTAACTTATGTGACGTCTTGATCCTGCTAAAACAATCCAAATGCGACTAGTGAATATATTCTTCAATCCATCTTGTACCTACCAAGTTTTCTACCCAGGATACCAAACGTATAGTGTAACGTATCCTATCACCATGTGTAACGTTATATTCAGCACAGCATGTTTTCGTATGACGCAAACCGGACTCTTGTGACTGTTTACATGCACCTGTTCCCACTTTGTGATTTGTGTGTGTATATATATGTTTCGTTGTTTTGTCCATCGATGTGGTTCATTGTTGTTGTTTTGGTGTTTTTTTTGTTCCTTAACAGCTGCATTGTCTAGCGCCTTTGATTTATGGTTTGTGTTGTTAAGTTTCATCGTAAATAAATCCACATATTCCGTATTCAATGTCTGCACACAGTTCTTACCTCCATCACACCCGTGACACCTACATGTAACTTCCAAAAAATCTATTTGTCATAATGGCAGGTGATTCTGTGGTGTATTGCAACGTGTATTAGCTTACGAGCTAGCAGTAGCCAGTCAGTGTATCAAGATGATGATTAGAAAACATGCAGAAGGGGACGAGAGGCCATTTATGTGTGAAACAAATCTCACTTTCCCCTGATAATATCTCAGACATGATACACCACCTAATATCCCTCAGCAGGCAGGATACAAATGTCAGAAATAAAACAACTGAAAACCTCTATACTCAGGCAAATGTGGGACAGATAAATGTACAGCAATTAGGGAATTAGAAATTCACCACAGGAAATTAAACTTCAATCAAATCTTTTGAAGTATGTCAATGCTGGCTTCTGTTGTGTATTGTAATACATGATGTCATTCACTGCAGTATTAGGGCTTAGCAGCTAGCAACAGTGCACCCTGTACCCAACTGCATAAAGTCTGTCTGCAAGAGGGTTGGTCTTGGTCTTTCCCTGGATGGATAGCCAGGAACAGCTTTAAAGGCCAAAACCTCCTCTGTCCATTCTGTCCAATAATGACATTATGATTTACAGCTCCAGTTAGCTGCCGTGCTTAAACCTAATGCTTCTGTTCCACTTGAAAAATGCTCTGTAGGTTGAAACCAAACTACAGAAAAAGTAATGTGCCGAGCAATTCAAGGAACCAACTTTTAAAATTAAACGTATTCAGCCTAAAACCCTCTGAACGTATTATTGTTTGACAAAGGCCACGACAAAACCAGCTGCAGAAACAGCATATATAATTCATTCACTTTCTATAAACAGGCAATGATGGTAATTGAGGAGCTTTTATCTATTCTAGCCAACATGTCGCAAGATTTATAATCAATTGATATAATAACTTAATATTGTCCAGTGTAGGGACTTGTTGCTTATTCAATGGTAAGTAAGTCTAATCTATTAACCACCAACCTTTGTTGTCCAGTCCATTCATACACTGTTGTTGTTGTCTGGTCCCATCATTAGTATAGACCTGAAACCCAATGGAAAAGTCTGAGTGGAATAATAAATACATTATTGTAGTGTATGTCTGTCTGTTTGTCTTGGTGTGTGTGTGTGTGTGTGTGGGGGAGGGCTAAACATTACAATTGGGTTTACCTTTAGTTATTGCTAGTTGTGTTTGGGGTTGTAGTTAGGCAGTTTTACACATGACAAGCTGGTTATAGAGGTTTAGTGTCAAGGTTTAGATGTAGGACACAAGGCAGAGTGCAAGTTGAGGTGTAAGACATCCAAAAAGAAAGAGGGAGATGCTTACCGGAAATTGATGCAAAGCACATAAACCGCATAACGCAAACAAAGACCCACAAAACGAACCAACAGAAGGACATCTCTTTACAGCTGTTTCTAATTGGGGAGAACAAAACCTAGAGGCACCCCCGCTGACAGGTCCTGACTGTGACCCCTGGGCACATGAAGATGGCCAGAGACCCCCCCGCTGACAGGTCCTGACTGTGACCCCTGGGCACATGAAGATGGCCAGAGACCCCCCCGCTGACAGGTCCTGACTGTGACCCCTGGGCACATGAAGATGGCCAGAGACCCCCCCGCTGACAGGTCCTGACTGTGACTCCTGGGCACATGAAGATGGCCCGAGGCCCCCTCGCTGACAGGTCCTGACTGTGACCCCTGGGCACATGAAGATTGCCAGAGGGCCACCCGCTGACAGGTCCTGACTACGACCCCTGGGCACATGAAGATGGCCAGAGGGCCCCCCGCTGACAGGTCCTGACTGTGACCCCTGGGCACATGAAGATGGCCAAAGGCCCCCAGCCAGCCAGGACCTGACTGGGTGAGAAACTGGGTTAGAATCAGGATTTTTACTTGTGGTTAGGTTAATGGTTGAGGTTTAGTGTAAGGGTTAGGGTTTTGGGAAAAGGTGGTTATCACACTTAATCTTAACTCATCAACATCCAGAAGTGTCACTTGACAATAAATACACTGTACTTTATGATCTTATTTCAATGTCAGGAAGACACATTGGAAGACTATAGGTGAATCACTGTCAGTAGGTGAGGTTAACCCTCCTAGCCCTTTGGGTCATTTGGGAACCCAAAACCCGCCTGTCAGAACCTTGACCTTTTGACCTCTCAGGAGGTTATCCTTTGTTTTAGAATGATGTCCATTACATTTTGGACTCTGAAACCCCATAACTGAAAGAAGGATGAATAGTTAACATTGTTTGAGAAGCCTTAATGAGTTTTTTAGTAACAATATGTGAAGAGAATACAAAAAACGTATGTTGACTTGTAGTTGCTTTTATTGAGAAGGCCAAAGTATTCTCCAATAGGTAAGGCTGATTATGTCACATATGGACATCCCCAGGGGTTCAAAATCACACAAAAAATGTATTTTTGGAACATGTAACATAATATACAAGTATTCTGCATTATTGCTTCCGAAAATTGTACAATATCAACCAAAATTGACAATTTAGGATCCCTGTATCAGTGTGATGGATCATTTAATCCAAAAATCGAAACAGATTCAAATTCAGATCAGATCAGATTAACCCCTGAAAAAAGGAATAGTTTTTTCTTTGCCATCATGAAAAACAGTGTTATTGTGGTCGAGATTTGGAAGGTTTCTACTTTACAGAAATACACAAACGACATGTCATTCTTTGCAGCTGAATGTCCCCTACATCATGAAAAAAACCGTAACAGGTGCGCTTTTCGACCCAGAATTGCCTCTAAGAGGTTTCAGTCCAGATATGGAAGGCTTCTTCTTTGCAGAAATACATAAACGACATGTTATTCGTTGCATAAGATTCTCCCCTACAACTTAAAAAGAACCGTAGGGTTCTATCTTTAATATTTCTGGAGATATTAATCGAAATGCAACACGTGCAATTTTTTTTATTTAATTTTTTACGTGTTGTTGTCGTCGAGATTTGGAAGGCTTTCCCTTTACGAAAGATAGACATTCGACACGTTATTCTTTTCGGACAACTGTCCTCTACAACGGAAAAAAAAACGTAGGCTTCTATCTTTAGGCAATCCGGAGTTATGAATAGAAATGTATCGCATTGATTTTTGGCGTTGGTTAGGAATATGGTCAGTCTTTGGTTAGGCATATGGTTAGGTGTTGTTTAGGCATATGGTTAGATATTGGTTAAACATATGGTTAAGTATCGGTTAGGCATATGGTTAGGTGTTGGTTGGGCATATGGTTAGGTGTTGGTTAAGCATATGGTTTGGCGTTGGTTAGGCATATGGTCAGGTGCTGGTTAAGCATATGGTTTGGCGTTGGTTAGGAATATGGTTAGGTGTTGGTTAGGTATATGGTTAGGTGTAGATTATGCATATGGTTAGGTGTCGGTTAGGTATATGGTTAGGTGTCGGTTAGGCATATGGTTAGGTGTCGGTTATGCATATGGTTAGGATCGGTTAGGCATATGGTTAGGTGTCGGTTAGGCATATGGTTAGGTGTTGGTTAGGCATATGGTTAGGTGTTGGTTAGGCATATGGTTAGGTGTCGGTTAGGCATATGGTTAGGTGTCGGTTAGGAATATAGTTAGGTTTTGGTTAGGAATATGGTTAGGTGTTGGTTAGGCATATGGTTAGGTGTTGGTTAGGCATATTTTAGGTGTTGAGGTAAACATAAGTCATACCACTAAAGCTAGAGGTGTCATATCATGTATTCATTAAACATGTGCGTTGTATTTATATATCTATATAGCTGCTAATCAGGAGAACTGATTGAACACTTCACCCACACATACACGCCAAGCACCATCAGTCTAACTAGACACACACCATCAGTCTAACTAGACACACACCATCAGTCTAACTAGACACACACCATCAGTCTAACTAGACACACACCATCAGTCTAACTAGACACACACCATCAGTCTAACTAGACACACACCATCAGTCTAACTAGACACCATGCTAATGATTATTACTCTCTGCAGGTCACTCCATTATATAAATCCTCTAATAGCTTTTAATGTCTCTCTCTCTCTCTCAATCCCAATTTCATTGTTAGTCCTTCTTTTCATTTCTTCCCCTCCTTATCATGGTTTTCCTTGAGCCCAGTCACCTGGTTTAACTGCCTCTGACAGACTACCCCCAAGTAATCTACTGCCCCAAGTGTATGGCTTTGATGGCCCTCTAACCCTAATAGATCTCTTAAAACCCTTTGAGCCCTGGAGGTCTGAGATCACTTTTTGTTGTTGGTTGCATGAGTAATCTGGTGTGGTCTGGTGTTGCATGAGTAATCTGGTGTTGCATGAGTAATCTGGTGTGGTCTGGTGTTGCATGAGTAATCTGGTGTTGCATGAGTAATCTGGTATGGTCTGGTGTTGCATGAGTAATCTGGTGTTGCATGAGTAATCTGGTGTGGTCTGGTGTTGCATGAGTAATCTGGTGTTGCATGAGTAATCTGGTGTGGTCTGGTGTTGCATGAGTAATCTGGTGTGGTCTGGTGTGGTCAAAGTATGGTCCAGAATGGTCTGTTATGGCATGGTACAGTGGGGTCTGTTATGGTATGTAATGTTCCAGTTTCATGTGGTATAGGGTCTGGTATAATGTGTTATAATATGTTATGGTCCGATGAGATCCAGAGGGTGTCTGGTACAGTAGATTACCGGGGTCGGAACGCTGGGCAGGAATCGTGCCTGCAGATGGAGACTGTACAATGTGTTTGCAGTTTACCCATGCAGTGGGCAGACTCAGACCCAAACCAGACGGTGATGGAGGAAAGTAGTTAGGAGTTTCTAGTGTGCTGGAATTTCCTATGTATTTACTCAGTAAATCAAGAGAAACAGAGAAATGTTCTATTACCGGCTTTGGCATGTGTCTGCATAAGGGCTGGTTAGTTTAAATCAGAATTATTCTCAGAGTTTCTAGAGCATGCAAAGAACTGAGGAAATGATATTGTGTTGACACTGAAGGGGCTTTGTGTCCCAGTATCTGTGCCATTCAGCCCACTGTTAACTGACCACTCTCTGGTTTAATTTGTTTGGGAAAGATTCGTTATGGTTTGATTTCTGTGTGGGACCGAACCGAGAAGACATGCGTAATCAAAAGCCTTTTCAGTGAGAGGACATTATATTGTTT
This sequence comes from Novumbra hubbsi, assembly GCA_016801125.1. NCBI lineage: Eukaryota > Metazoa > Chordata > Actinopteri > Esociformes > Umbridae > Novumbra > Novumbra hubbsi. The sequence continues at coordinate 24,274 of JACXGK010001928.1, forward strand.
TAATATGGAATGGATCTGTGGGAACTAATTGTGGTTCCTGAGAACTGGTGGAGAAAGAGACATGTGGACACTCACTGGGGATGGTATAATTACAGTAGGAGGCATATTATGTCCTTATATGTCCTTATAACATATTAGAATCTGACTATTGGAGTGGAAAGGCAGTAAAATAAGGCAAGGAAAGAGTATACCATTACTTTCTGAAGATGTTTTGGAACAGTGCTATTGAATAACATCAAATACTTCAAATACAACACTTAGAAAAAGAGAACATCTCTCCATTAAGCAATGAAGTGCTGTAAAATGTTAAAGCTCATAGGTACTAAGGAGACAGCACTAGTGAAGAGCATACTTGTAATAATATCTTCCTTAAAAATGATGAAAAAACATCAAAATCCTTCCCTTGCTCTATAGAGCTCATGCGCTGGATTTGGTTGATTTAAAAAAATGCATGCAGGGGTCTTACTTTACTTAAAAACATCATCCAAAAGTGTCTGGACATCTGCTTGTAGGACATTTCCTTCCCACATTTCTGGGAGCCATGCATCCGCCCACCCACCCACCCACCCACCCACCCACCCACCCATGATTACGGGGCCCCCAGGGCAGTTGGAGGGTGCTCCAGCAGGCCACTGGAGTCATGCGCCCCAGTCCTCCCAAACCCCCACTGGGAGGTCGACACAGAGGCGACACTACCTTACCGAAATCAAGGTTTGGGATTTGGTTTTTGATTTCTTCCTCTCCTCTTTTCCTCTCCATTTTTGAACAAACCTTTATGTAGATTACATAATTTTTTTGCATATCTATGTACAATTCATCAAAACATAGGAAAACGTATGGTCGTGATGTTTAATGGTAATGCTTTTAAAGATCCATAACAAAATACTTACCATCAGCGAAAGCCAGAGATGTATCAAGAGATACTCCAGAGATGTTTTTTTTTTTTTTTGTATTTCTTGTTTGAGTAAGGACTCTCCAACTGCAATTGTATCCACATAATCAGTCTGTTTAAATAAAACTGTCACACCCTGATTCGATTCACCTGTCTTACCTCATGTCTCCTCCCCCACCAGGTGTCTCCCATGTTCCCATTGGTCCTAGTGTATTTATTCCTGGTGTTTCCTTGTTTCTGTTGCCAGTTCGTCTTGTGTGTTTTGTCAAGTTGACCCGCTTCCTGGTATTCCCGGTTCTGTCCTTGCCTGTCCCTAGTTCGATCGCCCGGGTACCCAACCTCTGCCTGCCTACCTGACCACCGTTCCGTCCATCATCCGCCTGCAACTAAACCAAGCCAGCCCGTGCACCGAACCTCAGCCTATTTGACAACGATTACCACAGCCTGCCGGTTATTCATTAAAACCCCTGACCAGTCCACCCGCCTCTGTCTGCATTTGGGTCCACTCCCTGAGTTGTGACAAAAACAATATTCGGGTCATACCGATGGATATCATTTATCTAATCAAGGTACCTTCCCCAAAATGTTGACAATCCTTGTATCATTTTTCTCCTGAAGCCACATCCATGGAGGATGGCTATTTTCTCTCAGAAAAGCTTTGGCATGTCAGTAACGCACATGTATTTCTTCTGAATAATTTACGTTATCTTTGCTTATTCCAGAAGGTATTTTCTCTGAGAATATGTGGAGTTACAGGTGCACACAATATCAAAATCACTCATACAACCAGTATGGATAAAAAAACGAATCACCTGTTTTGGTTCCTGTCTGACTACAAGTCCATCACCAGAGATCTTGATGTTCTGTCTTTTACCATATGTAATGTTATCAGGAAGTTAAAAGACCATTCCAATGTAGCCATCCTCCATGGATGTGGCTTCGGGAGAACAATGATACAAGGATTGTCAACATTTTGGGGAAGGTACCTTGATCAACTGCCACACAGATTCAAACTAACCTTCAGACACTAGGCACAAACATTTCAACTTGCACTGTCCATTGCCAACTCAAAGAAAGCTGGTTGTGTAGTAGGAATCCCAATGATGTGAGAGCAATATTCAAATATCAGATGCCAATCGGTAAAAACAAACTTCAACATGCCAGGATGCTTCAGGGTCAACTGGAAAGATTAGCATTTCTGTAAAGCATCATCAATGTTCACAGAAATTGAAGACAAAAATTACCTCAGTCAACATTAAGGTCTGTCATGTTTTAGGTTGCCTTGCTCTTTGGCAATAGGTGTCTTGATTATGTGAAGTACATCAGGAAATCAGGAGAATATCAAAGCATTTTTTCCGCTCAGAAAGTTTAGAGGGTTCAATACCAAAATAAATTACTGTTCTGAAGTGGGGGATTCATCTTTAAGTACAACAAATCACGCAGCTAAGGTAATGCTGTTTTAACTTCAGGACAAGTCTGTGAACGTCAAAGTTCACCATCACTCCCCATCCAATCTAACATGATTTGAGAGAACTTACAAGGAACAATCTGAGAAACTTCCCCAATCCATGTTTTCATAATTGGTAATGGCATACGCCATAAGTGAAAGGCACTGCTACTAAGTACTGAAAAGCTATGAATACTAATGATACATTTCTGTTTTCTTATTTAAACATTCTAAAAATCTTTTCACTTGTGTTTAGATTGATGGCAAAACAAATTCAATAAATGTTTTAATGCTGTTTCTATAACACAACAAAAAGAGAAAATGAAGGGGAAGGAATATTTTTAAAAGAAACTTAAAACTTAAACAGTTAAAAGTCATATTGCATCTAAAATTCCCTCCCCCAGGCTGCAGTTCATTCATGAGTTTCAATACTGTGCTGGCCTCAGGTTTACTTTAGGAGTAGAAATCCTGCCAGTTAGGCATTTGTGTGGCACGGATATAGTCCGAGAGTCACAGTCATTATGGTGATACCACATTGTTTGGATATGATAGATCAAACAGGGGTCTGTCTGAGATTCTACCTAGTGAGTTACTGAAGCATAAGGAATTCTAATACAACATGTTTAAACTATGACCTTTTAATGACATTGCTCACAGACAACCCACAAAACAAGTCAATGCATGTTCATAGCCATGATCAGATCATGATCAAATGACTTGATGAGTTGTTGGATTATATGTTTGAGGGGCTGTTGTTCTATCAATCTAACAGTGTTTTGTTTTCTGTTTTATTTGGACTCCAGGAAGTGTAGCTTCTGCTTCAACAGGAACTAATGGGGATTCAAATAAACAAATGACAAACAAATCACTAGAATGACCTTCTGTGTTTTGAAATGCCTATATGAGTTAGGTGGTTCCCAGAAACAGGCCAGGCCCAAAATAGGGTATTGGTCAGCTGAGACAGAGACGACAAACAACTGTTGTTCTTTAAAAAGGATAATTTACAAATATTTAAATTATATTATAATTTAATCTTTAATTAATGTCATCTGTTAATATTCTTCTACAATCCAGCTAATATGCCTGCAAAGGTCTGGTGAAACTCTGTAAAAAGTGTATTTCATTTGCTTAGTGAACTTAGTCTACCAACCAATAATCTCACAACATCGCTTCCTGTCTTGTGCATCTGAGCTCTAATTACTTCATGATAACGTTGTATTTGGTCAGCTGACTAAAGCGAATAACGAGATGTACACTTGTTTTTCTCACACGATTCGGAAATGGCTGACTTAGGCCAGACTGTATGCAATGGACACGTTGATTTTACATGACCAAATGTCAGTATCACTGCTCTAATAGAAAGATGATTTTCAATGCTTCTAGTATGATGTCTAAACAATTATTTGGCTGGATGTATTATTGGAGCTCAAACAGGATTTGGGTCACCTTGCCTCAGACTATCGAGATTTACATGTGATTATTTCTACTTTGGATTCAAACGCTTCCTCTGCTATCATTAGATTCAGAAAAGGCGTTTGATAGGCTACAGTGGGAATAATTCAGGTGCAACGGTGATGGCCAGCACTAATTGCCCACATATTTTTCCCCTCTGTAAATCTGCTTGACAGGGTGACCCTCTATTTCATTTGTGCTTCATTCTATCACTTAAGCCTTTTCCCCAGACAGTGCAGGCAAATCAATGTTATTCCACCAATTATTATAAATAATTCTCCCCATATTTCACTGTATGTAGAGGTTGTCCTCTTCTTTTTGGACATCATCTAACCAACTCTACCATCTGGACTTGATTTATTTGCATAATTTGCCAGGACATAATACAGAAATGTCAAGCGCCAGCTCTGTTTCCACTGACTCAATGCTAGCTGGCATTTATATGCAAGAATTGAGGTGTACAAGAATTCAGAAGTAATTATGATGAAGATGATGAAGATATCTCATTATTCTTTTCATTAGGGTTGAAATTATTAGTGAATAATAGGTGATTTAAATAGATGAATGTAATCCCCACTTACTTTCCCGACTTGCACCTCAGTAATGAAAATTAATATTACTGTTTGTCAATGTATGGCCTTGCTTAATCGTAACAACTCAATAGCAGTTTCAGGGCAGTAAAAGATAGAGAAATGTCATTCAATACTATTCCTATTCCTAGACCTATTTCTTAGGGATATTAACCTAGTTTAGTTGGAATTGACAATAATCAAACTGTAAACTTTAAAATGACCCAAGTCTGGCACTAGGCTTTTGTATTTCACCAATTTTCTAATTGAATTGATCAGATCCTATTGTTGACACAGCTTGGTGATAATTCCGATACTCTTATGAAACAAGCAAGACTCAGTTTGTACTCATCATATATAATTTCTTACTTCATGAAATGTAAATAACCAATAAAGCAGTCAGTGCCTAATGGACTCTTTGGGGATCCTGGGACTCATTTAGGTAAACATATGTTAAATGAATGGATGCCTGTCAATTCTAATGGCACTGGATTGTAAATCAATTAAAACATGTACAGTGGGAAGAAGAAGTATTTGATACACTGCTGATTTTGCAGGTTTTCCTACTTACAAATCATGTAGAGGTCTGTAATTTATCATAGGTACACTTCAACTGTGAGAGACGAAATCTAAAAAAAAAATCCAGAAAATAACATTGTATGATTTTTAAGTAATTAATTTGCATTTTATTGCAAATTGATGGGATGCGATTTGTCTATTTTTCAACCAATAAACTTTTGCTCGGTAGGACTAGCGGATCAAGAGAAGATTTTTTTAGGTTTTTCCCAAATTTATGAGTTCCAGAGGCCAATTGTTCCTCATTAGATGGTTCAGCCTTGAAACTTTTTGAAGCAAACAAAACATATGCTCCTCTGAATAAGACATTTTGGCTTTCAACATTAACCAGTTGAGGATATATTCAGGATAGGTGTTGGACATGTGCGTGGCTTTGCAAGGCTGTCTGTGTAACAGTGGCCACAAATGACCAACATAACCATACTTGATGAGAATGACATTCCCCTTTATTCCAACCAATCAACTTTTCCATTTGAGGTTTACCAGGATTGAATGAAGGAGAATATTGTTTTTTAAGGTTCTTTATAAAATTGTAAATTGTAGAAAATCCAAGAGGGCAGGCTTTTTGGGTCCCATAGGAAAAAGTATTCCCTGTGAGAAAAAGGGACCTTTATGAGGAGTTTCAACATTATGGGTGATATGGGGTGATGGACTGTTTTCACACGTATTAACAGGCTGTTGCTAGGCAACCATGCAGCGAATTCATCCCATCAGGTTGTTTATTTCAAATGGCGACCATACCTACATGTGTACACATTTTGGTGAGTTTTTACCAAACAGAACAGATCTAAGATTATAAGCGTTTTAAAATGAATACAAATAAAAACCTGCACACAAACGATAGGTTTCCTGTAGCTTCACGCTACTATGGCTGGTCTGATCTGTAAAAAAATAAATTTGTATTGGTGAAAAAAGATAAAACCGTTGAGGGTTAAAGAAAAGGATGGGGGAGTAATACTATCTCCAGAATAATAAATACCTACTTGAAATATAATGATTATCATTCCTTTTCCACCATTTTCCAACCCTCACCATTCTCCCTGGAGCAATTTAAGAGTAAAAGGTTTTTTCTTTGATAAACAAGATGTTTCATGTCTTATACAATATAACCCCGTCACCTACACTCTATACAGCCTACAGAACTCTATTGAGAGTAAATAGTGAGACCCTTTTGCTGTTGCTCCATTGAGGTACGATTCTAAAGACTGTTGTTCCATATTTAGATGGACGTTTTCTAGTACTAGGTTAGAGCTTCTCTTTGTTTTCTCCCTCTGTGTTTTTGTAAACTCTATTCTCCATCCTTAGTCTCCGGTAGCTCTATGGAAGAATGGCCAAGGTTAGTAACATACAACAGATAGAGTGAGTCATTGCCATTGAATGCAGAAATCCAATTTAGCAGTGGATGTTCAATTTGAGAGCCTAAGACTTCCACACCTGCACACCATTTTACTGACGCACGTCTGGATGCCCACACAGAGAGATGAGCTCATTCATGGTGCTGATGACGAAACTGGGACTTCTCAAGGTACGTACGCAATAGTGACTGGAGTTTAACACTGCTTTGGGTTGAAAAACACTGCTTGAATACAATTGTGCCTGTTTGGTGTATGACAATGGAGTATTTTAATACTTCAAGTGTTTCATACATTAATCCTTCAAATATTTTAGCCAACAAGCCCCACACCTGTTTTCTATTAGGTCCATTGATGTTTAACCACTAGCGAGTGAATGAGCGTGTGTGTGTGTGTGTGTGTACTTGTGTTATCAGTATTTCTGCGTGTATGTGCCTGTGTGCATGCCTGTGTGTGTGTCCGCCATTATATGCCTTAGTGTTTAACAAAAGAGCCAGACTCACAGTTCTAGTGTACACTAGAGGATGATCTGCTACAGGCTGTTTACTATTAACGCAATTAACTATTACATTACACACTTTCCTTTGTGTTGTTTTGTGTGTGTGGGTGCATGCTAGCTGTGATAATGCAAGTGATAATCCATTCATTTTGGGCTTCATCCTAAATGCTACCATATTAAGGTGTTCTAGGCAAATCGAGCAGGTAGCATTTGATGCTATATTGGGGATAGAGTGCTATTTGGGATACAAGCCAGCAGGGTGTTTTCACATCAATTAATTAGTTCCCCTGAGATGTATTTTGCAGACCAGAATGCCACAGGTACCTTACGCCTACTTTTGTAGTTTGAAGGTTGTTTTAGTTTTCCACAAAAGTTGCATTCTGCCAACTGCTAAACTGTCACCTGCTTAGTAAAGGTATTTTTTGTTTGTATTGTGCACACAAAGTAAAATGTCAAATCTGACCTACCCAAGGGCTCCAAACACATTTGTAAAAGTGAGAGTATCAGTTACTCTCACTTTACTCTCACAGTATCAGTTACAAAGTCAGAAACACATATCATTGTAATTTTGCATGTCCCAAGAAAATACAAATACTAAAATATATATTTACAGTTTTTTGTTGTAGTGTTCCAGTAAATCAGTTCTAACTACACAAGCAGCCTTGCCATTGGCATCACAGGACGTTGAAAACAATTCCATTGTTCAGTCTGATATTGCGCGATTGTTGAGACAGGTGACATTGTGATGACCAGACAGGTGACATTGTGAAGAACAATACAGGTGACATGATGAAGAACAAGACAGGTGACATCATGAAGAACTGGACAGGTGACATTATGAAGAACTGGACAGGTGACATTGTGAAGAACTGGACAGGTGACATTGTGAAGAAAGCAACAGGTGACATCGAGAAGAACGAGACAGGTGACATCTTAAAGAACGCGACAGGTGACATCGAGAAGAACGAGACAGGTGACATTGTGAAGAACAATACAGGTGACATGATGAAGAACAAGACAGGTGACATCATGAAGAACTGGACAGGTGACATTGTGAAGAACTGGACAGGTGACATTGTGAAGAAAGCAACAGGTGACATCGAGAAGAACGAGACAGGTGACATCTTAAAGAACGCGACAGGTGACATCGAGAAGAACGAGACAGGTGACATCTTAAAGAACGAGACAGGTGACATCGTGTAGAACAAGACAGGAGACATGGTGAAGAACGAGACAGGAGACATGGTGAAGAACGAGACTGG
>JACXGK010001928.1:32422-61425 GCA_016801125.1 Novumbra hubbsi
CATGGTGAAGAACGAGACAGGTGACATGGTGAAGAACGAGACAGGAGACATCGTGTAGAACAAGACAGGAGACATCTTGGCAGGCCAGACTCTCTGTATTTCAAAGGGCATTAACCCGTTTGGGCAGCTCAACTTGAGCATCTCGTCTTTGTTTAGTGAGTTAGTTAACATTACACACATCCTAAAAACATTGGTAATAGTAATAGGCAATGGCTCTAATCATAATGTGCAGATCAACCACAACCTCATGGTGAACAAAGCAGAGTTAGATGTCTGGGGCCTCATTTATCCACATTGCATTGAACCTGCAAATGTGTTCTTTAAAATGTGATAGAAAAGGTGTGTTTTAACAAACAATCCTGCAACTGTTTTACACAAACCATTAGACGATAACCATTGATAAATACCACTTCAGTACTCTTGTATGGATATTTGCATTTTGACAAAAACCTACATTAGGTATATTGTCAAATTGATCCCTTTAAGCATATGGTAAACACAAAATGCAGAAGCCTACACAACAAAGAAGGACAGCAATCTAAGAAAAAATGTTCTGAGGTTGACATAAAAGCATTTTGTAGGTGCTATAGTGAAACATTTTGAACGCATTACATAATTATTATTTGGCTGGCTTCATGGTTTGCTCGTTCGACTAGTAAAAATAAAAAAGGAGTGGACATTTAGGATAATTTGAGTGTTTTCAGCATTGGGAAATATGCTGTTCTTCAAATTAGTATTCCGCAGAAGGCAATTGGCTTCTCATCCTCATCAGCTCCCTCACGTAACCTAGATACAAATGTCAACATTAAGGTTTTGCAAAAATAATAAGAGAATAAATAATAAGAGAAAATTAACCAGTCATCAGCAACATGTTATAAAATTAAATTTAGGTCAAAGACTGTTCTATGGACATATTTTGATGATGTTTGTCAGTCTGGTTACCATTTTTTTGCCTGTTGTTTCAGAAACCTGTAGATGGCAAATAAACAAACTGTTCTCTTGTTTCACCAGTGACTGCTGTGAGTACCCATGGTTATACATACATTTATGAACACTATAATGCACACATACATAATGGTAAATCCATCGTTTTTAGGCAAACTAACAAGTTGTTGTAAAACTGGTGGTGACGAGGCCAAAATGGGACCCAGAAAATTGTTTATCATGTAATGTATGTGCCAATATGTGTCCTATATCATGTTTACCCGCCCGCTTTCAAGCTTGACATTTCATAGCAAATTGGTATGATAGTGATTCTTCTGACTGATTATGCATAAACAACATATTACACATCCAGCCGAAAATAGAACATTTAGAAAAACGTATTATTAGCTACAATAAGTAGCTAAGCTTACATCATCCCAGCTGAGGAAGAGTGAATATGAGTGAGTCAGGCTGGATGTTCTGATATTTAATGAACATAATATGTATGCAGTCAGCTTTCAGAGTTTGGGTTGTGTCCATGTCACAATGAACATATAAATGTTTCATGGCGGAAGAGTCTCTTGGCATATGGAATCCAAACGTGACATTGGCCAGCAGTGATGTCGTGATGAGCCTTATCCATGGGCTGATGTAGGGTAAAATGCCATTGGGGATGGTGGTCACCTTCTACCTCCCTGATGAAAAGGAGATCATAGGTCCAGGTCTGGGGTCAGGAATCTGGGATGGGCCTAAAACCCTTCCTAAATCACCTCAGAATGGTGGAGCTTAATACACACACAACGTCATTGAGGAACTCTATTAGGTGTGCAGCCACATCATTGTGAGACCCAACGAGGGGGGCTTTTATCCAACATCTCCATCTCCAGCCGCACACGTGGGTTTGTTTCCCACAGACTGCACAGGAACTTGCACATTTTCTCACTGGCTAAAGATATTGCGCCCAAGAAACCTGTTTCGTCTACAAACATGTACTTGTGATGGTTCACAGCGCATCAGTCTGGTCTTTGGGCCCTGTCCGGGGCCCTCTGGTTTACTCCTCATGTATGGTTACCAGTAGTGGTTACGACTGTGGTACGTGGGCAATGACGTGGTGGTTTTTAGTCTGGTCTTTGGGCCCTGTCCGGGGCCCTCTGGTTTACTCCTCATGTATGGTTACCAGTAGTGGTTACGACTGTGGTACGTGGGCAATGGAGTCGTGGTTTTTAGCTGATACCACTAGCCAAAGTCACATTCAGCGCTATGGCCTTCTGCCGATTCCGTATCTTCACATGGTAGGCTTCAGACAATGTGACGTTGCATTGCTCGCATGAAACTAGCATTTTGGCCATTTCATTTAGAATTTGTCTTTCCATTTTTTGTTTCCCAACTAAAAGAAAACATGTTTTCCATCAGAACACATTATCAGCAAGTGTAATTTATATTTGATGAAAATGTATGAAATGTTGCTGCCCGCAGAAATGTCATAGTGCACCACAGTTCCAATAATCCATCATAATAACCAGTAGATAATGTACTGTCCATAGAATTATTGAAATTAGTATTCCAACCATGACCTTCATTCTGCTTAAGCATTCTAATATGAAGCTATTTTCATCCTGCTTCAACAGATGGACATTTTGTGTTTGAAAGTAGCAGTACACAGTCTCTCTCTCTTTTTCTTTCTCTTTCTTTCTCTGCATCCCTCCTTCTTTCTTCCCTCTCTACCAGTTTAAGTGCCGGTATGAATGGTTTTTATGGGTCTGTATATCTAGGTCGCCTGGTCTGACATGTTTTGAATAAAGGTGATCTGCATAAAAATACCATCAGTCGGAACATTGGTCTGAGGTACAACCTTGACAAGAAGGGATATTTTATACAATATCCCACCTAATCATTGCCATCTCATAATTCCCTTCACTCTTTCATCCCGACTCACATACTCTTGGCCCACGTTCTTCTACTGACATAGTTGTTTGCCACAGTTTAGTCAGACCACTAGATGCATACAGTAAAAAACTATATTTCCCCTATTCTTCAGAGTTCTTCTTCAGAGAGGATTTCTCTGAGTATCTTACTGGGGTCACTGTGGTCAGAGGAATAGATTTTGCTTTGGTATTGTGCTCTATACCCTGTATGCTTACTTTATAAATGTCATGCTGATTCATAGATAGAGATTTGGGGAAAGAATACACACAGTAATTGTCTGTTTTTCCACAGACATTAATCCCTTGTTGTGCAAAATGCATTTTAGCTGTGAGTATCCCAGCATGCTTTAAGGCTTGTAATTATGTTACTGTTCATGTTTGTTGTCACTGTATGGAAGATGCCATTGTGTTTTGGACCAGCCTGTTGTTTATTTCCAGTGTTGCCTTTGGGAATTGTTTTGGGGAGAGTGGGTGTTTTTGTGCCAACCATTTCTGTGGAGAGTGTTGTTTGGCCTGATGCACTATAGACACTTGATGTTGTGTATTTCATGTTTCCTGGTGCTGTTTATGTCATGCCCTGGCTGCGGGCCCCTGGCCATTTCAGGGCATGCTGGCTAGAGAGGCCTCTAGCCCTCTCTATGCCATTGTGGGCTCCCCAGTCAGAGTAGCTGCATTCAGTTGACTCTGATTGGTGAGCCTACTTAGGCTAGGCTACAGCCACACTCTGTGTGGTTTATTGTTTGTTTGTGCATGTCTCAACAGCGTCACGGTTTGTCCTTTGTTTGATTCATTTGCCTGTGAATACGCTACACGTTATTTGTACTTATTTGTTTTATGTTAGTTAAACCTTTCATTTCCGTTTACAGTTTTGTGTAGTTTGTACTTGTTTCTTTGGATTAAATCACCTTTTCATTTAATAATGTCTGCATTTGGTTCGACTCCACACTACGACCGTGACAGTTTAATATTGATGAGATGTTGAGTTCAATCTTGTGTATTTTGTCTTCCTTCATTCAAGTGAATGATCACAGTTTCTAAAACTTTTTCAATGTTGGTGATTGTGGCAGAAAGGCATCCTTTCAAATAAGATTTAATTAAGAAACTTTAGAATTATTTTTTCTTTTTTCTATTTTACTGTTGTATGAAATAAAAATGTTTCCTCAGACAATACCCCATAATGACAATGTGAAAACAAACTGTTAAATATTTCTAATAGATTTGCAAAAAATAAGAACAATAATACAAACATGTACATATGTTTTCACAGCCTTTGATCAATACTTTGTTGAAGCACCTTTGGCAGCTGTTACAACCTCAAGTCTTTTTGAGTATGAAGCTTGGCACTCCTATTTTTTGTCAGTTTCTCCCATTCTTCTTTGCAGGACCTCTCAAGCTCCATCAGGATGAATGTGGAGCGTCGGTGCACAGTCATTTTCAGATCACTCCAGGTTCAGATCAATCAGGTTCAAGTCTGGGCTCTAGCTGGGCCACTCAAGGACATTCACATAGTTGTCCCAAAGCCACTATTTTGTAATCTTGGTGGTGTGCTTAGGGTCGTTGTCCTGTTGGAAGATGAACCTTAGCCCCAGTCTGAGGTCCATAGCGCTCTGGAGCAGGTTTCCATTAAGAATTTCTATGTACATTGCTAAATTTGTGTACTTTTTAAGGAAGTTAAAGAAGGCCCGCCTATCCACAAACATCCTGGTAAACCTTTAGCGCTGCTTGGTCGAGAGCATCCTGACTAACTGTGCTCCGCGGCTGACCGGAAGTCCTTGCAGTGGGTGGTGAAACCTGCCCAGCGTATCACGGTGTCCAGCTCCCCGCCATCAAAGACCTCCAGCACAAGCGCTGTCTGCAGAGAGCACGTGGCATCGTCAGAGACCCTGCACACCCAAATCACAAACTGTTCGCCCTTCTTCCTTCTGGCAAGCGGTACCGGCCTCTTCATTCTCACACCATCCGGCTTAGGAGCACTTTCTTCCCAGCTACTGGTTTACTCCAGACATGATGCTTGACATTCAGGCCAAAGAGTTTAATCATTGTTTTATCAGACCAGAGAATTTTGTTTCTCAGGTGTCTTTTGGCAAACTCCAGTTGAGTGGCTTCCGTCTGGCATACAGGCCTGATTCTTGGAGAGCTGCAGAGATAGTTGTACATCCAGAAGATTCTTTTCACAGAGCAACGCTGGAGCTCTGTCAGAGTGACCATCGGATTCTTGGTCACCTCCCTGACTAAGGCCCTTCTCCCCCAAACGCTCAGTTTGGCCGGGCGGAAAACTTTTGGAAGAGTCCTGGTTCCTCCATTTACAGATGATGGAGGCAGTGTGCCCATTTGCACCTTCAATACTGTAGAAATATTTTCAGAATCAGAACTTAATTTTGAGTGTCATGGCAAAGGCTGTGAATACTCATGTACACGTGATTTCTTTTTTTTTTAATGATTTGCAAAAACTTCCCAAAAACCTTTTTTATGCTATATTTTCTGTAGAATTTTAGGGTAAGAAATTTTTTGAATCCATTTCGGAATATGGCTGTAACATAACAACATGTGGAAAAAGTGAAGTGCTATGAATACTTTCCAGATGCAATGTATAGCTATTAGCGGTTTGTAATTTGTGATATTTGTTTTATGCAAGAGAGAATGTTTATCTCATAATACCTCTGCGAATCAAACTTCATTGTTTCCCTAGCTATTAGTTTCACATTAAAACTAAATCGAAGAGATTAATAAATAGTAGTATAGTAAAGGTGATATAAGAAATAAAAAATAAGTAAAAAAAAATTAAAATAACTAGAAACATAACATTCAACAAGTACTTAATTTATTATTTACATTTTAAGCACACTTTGTATTACATAAATACCACTGAACAAAATACATTAGAACATAGATTGTTAGCCTAGCCATACCAAAGAGTGACCTGGGGAGACAATAGATCGAAACAAATACATATTAAACTGATACAACACTTCCACTTAGCAAGTTTACATACAGTTACAAGTAGGCTTCTTTCTATAAATATATATACAATATTTAGTGTTACTGTGAAATCGATATTGAGTACCAAATGGCGCTATTTTGCCTGTGTAGTTCTCTGTTACAATGAGCCCTGCATAGGCAAGAGGGTGCCATTTGGGACACAACCTATGTGCATTTAATATGTGTTAGCATTAGCCTTTGCAATTAACATCGTCTGCTGGATTTTCCTAAAGTGGACGCAGAGGAGGACAGATTCACTAGACTCGGTATGAAATAGGGTTACATTAAGCACCGGACACAGAGCAACGCACCCTTATTGATGTCTTTAATTAAAGGCATGGGAAAGCAATCTGTTTGTCGTGTCACAGATGTTTCTCCCCCTGGCCTGCAGAGTGCTATGCAGAAGGTATCGGCGTTCAACCACTGAGCGTGATGACAGTTCACACCCCGAACACCACCTGATAGTGGAACCACACACACTTACTGTTGAACTTTGACACCCTCTAAGCCAAGGTGCAGGGATAGGACATAACCAGGAGGGAGCAGTGAAGTTGTATTTACTGGGGACATTCTTCTTTCATTTATTTTTTATCTTTACGTGACATCGCACAGCATAAAAGAAACGGCACAGAGGAGCCCAATACATTAAAACACATTCACAAAGCATACATGCAAGCATTTACATAGAAAACTATATCTTCCGGAGTTGTTTTTTTTTTTTTACATGCCGTTGACGTTCATTGAGAAATGTTGGAACCCTGCTTTCTTTTAAATCCTCGCGTCTCTTTTTTGTACACTTTGTACACTAAGTTTTTCAAGATACTACTGCGGATTGCGGCATGGGCAATTGATTGTCACGACCCACAAAATCAAAAATCTAAATTACTCTTCACTGTAAATTCATGAACATAAAAACATAATAAACATTTCTTTGCGCTATCCATCTATTGACCTTATTATGGTATTTGTGCCGAAGGAATTTTGACAACAAGTAGTGCCAGTCAAAGCTACAGTACAGGACAAAGAGATTTCTTCCAGAAGGACAAAGTTCACAGTTTCAACACAGTTTGCTCACAATACCTCAGTTTGATAGCCAGTTACACAAACCCGTCCAACACACTTGCATGCACAGACGCTCGCACAGACACACGCGATCCACTAAAAGCGATCAAGCCAGGCGAAAGGAAGCCTGGCCCGCTGTAGCTCTGTTTAACGTGACATTACTATGGCCATTACAGATCACAAGCCAGCCGCGGAGATAGGGGAAGTAGTGGTTGGTGATGTCAGGGACAACACCTCTGTGGACATTCTGCTCGTCTCTACTTAAACATGGCTCTGGATTAGATGCCTGGCAAGTTGAGTGGGTTTCATGTGAAACACAACACCCCTTGAATATTTCTTCCTGCATTGTCATCCGCTAGAGGAAGTAATGTCACATCAAATACAACGACACAAGCAAATTATGTTTTCCCACCTTCAGGTGGCTGACTCACATCTTGTTATACACAGCCTTTCACACGAATCACTGAAGCCCATGAAACATACCTAACACGTCCACGTCCAAGTAGTACACTTGAGGTGAGTGTACTTGGGTGTAACAAGCAAAGCCACTCCAGGGCTATGGGAGATGGATACAGTAGTGTGTCATTAGAGACGAGTCCTGTGCTTCTGCCACTGACTATACGGTTGAGAGGGACATGTTATACTTCCTAATCTAGAGATGCCTGGGGCCGGGAAAGGTGTGGTGGTGTGGTTTTCTAGTTGCCTCGCCGAACAGCAGAGATAATGAACCTGTTAATCAACCGGGAACGTGTTTGGCAAAAGACAACAGGATTTCCTGGAGAGCAAACAGACCAGCAAGAGAGAAAGAGAGAAAGAAGATGAGAAAATCGACACAAAACAAGCGAGGAAGAGAGAAACAGAGAGAAGGAGACCGAACCGATAGATACAGTGACAGATGTGTGACAGATGTAAAAGAAATATATATATATCTGATGTCATCTGTGCTGCCAACTGAAGTCCCAAAAGGCACCTCCACAAAAAGTAGTGCACTACATAGGGACCAGGGTTCCATCTCAGCCCTAGCCTGCTGTGGTCCGGTAGACAGCACCTCCGTGGAAGGAGAGAGGGACTCTGTTATCCCTGGCCTGCTTCCACATGCTGTTTGTTATTCCACGCTGTCTGTCTGTACCATTTGCTCCAATGTCGGGGTGAACGACGTGCTGTGCTCTCAGTTATGGCGGTCCCTTCCCAGCAGGACTAGCGCAGACACAGAAAACATACTTACTGCAAACAAACCCTCACTGTCCGATAGAATTACTGGCAGTCTAGATAGAGCGGAGAGTGACTACGACAGTGGGGCTGATCAATAAGAGGTGGAGTAGCACAGCGCAGGGGCTGTCAATCGACAGTCATTTCTTTGAGAGCAAAGGCTTTGTGCAGTCCGGCTTCCAACAGGGAGACCCAGCCCTCCAGAGGTAAGGGTTACGGTGCTGCCTGTGTACAGTATACTCTGAATTCTTCGGTCTGCACATATTGAAGGTTTGGCCTGAAATCTGAAGTCTGCTGGTATCAGAACCTATTACTGTCAAATGCACCAATCATTTACAGACATTGATTTGTTTGTATTCCAGCCATTTATTCCAAAAAGTCTATTTTGCCGTGTATTTGCATACATGAATAGATATACTGAGGTATTGGTGAGGTTAAAGAGTTATGCGCTTGGGTTCTACCAGTCACCAGCATAATCTTCCTTTTGTGGTCACCGTTGCAGTACGTTTTATTTAGAGGCATTGGACAAAATCACAGATTTCAACCACTTTTATGCCTTAAACAAGCCATATGTGAGTTTTTACTGTGCTACTAGCATTAATGCAAATATCAATTACTAAAAGACTTCTGCAGTTAAAGTTTTAAGTTCATTTTCAAATATTATTGTTCACAAAATTGTTCAGAGTGCCTGAGATGTTTTGCTGGTCAGTTGACTGTTTTGCTGGTCAGTCTATCAATTTGCATTGACATGTAGTCTACTCATTCTGGCTTTAGAAACTCACACTCCTGTCCCCCCACCCTAAACCACCCTGGACTAGTAAGTACTATTCCAGTCTTGTTTAGTAATGTAAGGAGGAGTTTTGTTTGAATTCAGTCTTGTAAATGTTAGAGGCAGGATTCTATACAAAGCCCCTTTAAGGAAGGCTCAGATGTGCTGCAGAATTTGTCCTCGTCTTGATATAAACATGTTACTTCGGAATATATTACTTAGGAATACAAGATTAATTTGTGTTTTTTTTTAATCCAGTAAACTCAAACTGTTGTTACACACGTGTATTTGTTTAGCAGACGGCGTCACGAGCAGTCATTTGTATCATTTTACTTTGCCAGTGAGACCCATTAGCATGAACACGTCTTATTAGGAATAGCTATTCACCAACAGCACAAGGCAGATGCCTCTTATACCAACCTCATTACCATTCAAAACTAAAGCCCTGTTTTACCAGAAATGACATATAGTAAGGAGCTATACAAACTATAGAAATAATAGCATTTTGGGGGATTTGGGGATCTAGAAAAAACTATTTGCAGTGCGGACCAGAAGCAGTGGACGTTATAAGTCAAAGACAATTGTAGAAGAGCGTCAAGGTTGTTTTGTCTCGTTTGGGTGTGCCACGTTCAGACAAACGCTAGGGAACCAATGCGCTAGACCTTCCTAGGTCACAACAATAACTTATTTGTGACTCATATTATCATCAGGATCGAAAGCTTCTTTCTTGAGAAAATATCGACTTTATGACGGCGATATGTGGTTGAATTTATTGTCCTTCTTAAGAGCACACTGACAATGTTTCGCTCTGGAAGAAAGCATACACTAAATGACTGAAACGGGGCTGTAAAATGCAACTGGAATTGCACAGCACAATATATATGCAGTTCTTCTTCAGATCCCTTTATGCAAGTGTGCGCTCACACATTCTAACATGAAGTAAAGATTATAAATGATCCGATTTCGTCTGAAAACTCATCCTCTACCAGGGGCGTACAACATGAAGGCGGCAGCTCTTCAGAAGAGAAGAAGCGTGTGTGTTTGAAGCGTGAATGTGTGGCAGGAGAGAGAAAGACAGAGAGACACTAACATACATCATCAATCCTCTGTGTCATTTTACAATTTCAGAGAAACAAGAGTAATCACGAGTACGACTATTCACAACATACATTTGCTTTGTGATATTTGAACGCTCTTGCTTGTCTCTTTCTGCTGTGCGTGTCTGTTTGATCTGAGTTCCACTCTTGGTGAATACTTGAAAACTGAAAAAGGGTCCATGGAAAAACAAATGGAAAGTCAATGTGTTTTACAACAGTGGAGGTTTTTCTCAAATGAATTTCTCCACCTTCTGGGCTACTATCTCCGTCCTCATTGGCCTCCTTTTGGCTTAGTTCAAAGGTATTTGAGCAAAGGAGGCAAGGCGAGAGTGCAGAAAAGGCCTTTCCATCAAACGAGACAGACCTTCTGTCTAAAGATGACGTTGTATACTGACCAACAGGCTCTGGGTTTTCTCTGTCGGCCTCTCTCTCTCTCCCCTTCTCCCTCTCTTGTGGAATCTTTGCTGTACCAATCATTAACTACATGTTGTGCTCTCCTTCGTAAGGAGCTGGTGTGGTCATAACATCATAAATGTATGAGGACGAAAATATGTTTGGAAGTTATGAGCAAGTATGTGTGTGTGTGTGTGCTGTAGCCACCAACATTTTGTGGTTTTGGTTATTGTGTCCACCCCGAGGATGGCCTGGGAGTTTAATCCCTGATATACTAATGACCCTGGGTCTTTCTGGGTCACTCAAGTCAAGTTTCATGGAAGCCTTCCTGCCGACTAGCTGCTGTGGTTGGTGAATTCATGTGACACATTTAGATAAATCATACGAAAATAAAGATATGACGCACTGAGGTAGATGGAAAAATCTACATGAGCTCTCTCCCCCTAAAAGAACATAGCTGTTTAAACATGAAGTGATCTACTTACCTACTAGTGAAACAAGAACAACCTCCTCTCCTGTCCTCAATGTAATAAGTTGCATTTGTTTTACTCACTTCCATCCATCCATCACTCATCACCCATCCATCCATCCACTCTTATCTCTGTGACCTGATGAAGTGACAGGGGTAGATCACAGTAAAACATATCTGTCGGTTCCAAAGGTCGTTCCCTTACCAACGGAAAGAGGTCAGAGGCGAATGGTTAAAGTTCACCCGTCAACCCTTTACTGCAGTTCCCGTTCGGATCCGATCTGTATACGGCCCCGGTCCCACTACCTTCTCCCCTCCCCGAGCTCCCGTCCCCAGCTGGGTCACTGTCCTCCATGCTCCCCTTACCCCTCCCACCCTGCTGCTCACTCTGCCAGCTGTGTCCACTGTACACGTATCCATTGATGGGGCCTGCGTTGGGGAAGCGGACCTTCTTTATGCACAGGATCTCCTTGAACGCGTATCTGAACTCGGGGCTCCTGCAGTAGACCAGGGGGTTGAAGGCCGAGTTGGCGTAGCCTATCCAGTTGAGGATGAGGAAGGTGAGCTTGAGGTTCTCCATCTTCCAGACGGCCATCACCACGTTGAGGACGAAGAAGGGCAGCCAGCACAGCGTGAAGATCCCCATGATAATGCCCAGGGTCTTCAGGGCCTTGTGCTCCCGCAGGCAGAACTTGGGCCTCCTGACGCCTCCGGCCCCGCGGCCCTCGCTGGTCGCCTCCGCCGCCCCGGCCCCCGGCCCGGCCCCCGGCGCGTTGCAGGTGTGCGCGCGGAAGCGGCCCTCGCTGCGGTCGATCTTGCGCAGCTGCCGCTTGGCCTCCTGGAACACGCGGCTGTAGACGAACACCATGACCACCAGGGGGAGGTAGAAGGAGACGATGGACGAGGTGACGGCGTACGCCATGTTGGTGTTGAAGTCGCAGCAGTTGCTGTCCTGGACACAGTCCTGGGCCTGCTGGTCGTCTGAGATCCACCACTTCATGTGGATTGGCAGGAAGGAGATGAGCCCGGCGATCACCCACACCAGGAGCACCACGAGGCGGGCCTTGCACTTGGTCAGCAGAGACTGGTATTGGAACGGCGAGGTGATGGCCAGGTAGCGGTCCAGCGCTATTACGCAGAGGGTCTCGATGCTGGCCGTCACGCACAGCACGTCCGTGGCGGTCCAGAACTCGCACCAGAAGCTGCCGAAGTGCCAGGTTTTGAAGATGATTTGGCAGGCGCCGAACGGCACCACGATGAGGCCCATGACCAGGTCGGCGCAGGCCAGCGACGTGATGAAGCAGTTGGTGACGTTCTGGAGCCGCTGGAACCGGTAGATGGCAATGATGACCAGAAGGTTGCCAAACACGATGCCCACGATCAGCAGTGACATCACCGTGCCGAGGAGGACCATCTCCAGCTCGCTGTACCCAGGGGGTCCCCTAGACCCGTTGGCCGGGTCCGTGGCGTTGAGGGGTGGCACAGGGGAGGTGGGGCTGCCCATCGTCTGTGGGTTGAAACGAACACAGAGAAAGTAGAAGTATTTCAACAAGACGATGACACTTTGTAGCGCGGAGCAACCGAAGAACCAAGAAGGCAGAGAGGGGAACAATTAAGACGGGGAGAAAGTGTTTGACAAATAGATTGAGAAACAACCGGATGGGCCAAACAATGGTCTGACTTGACTGAAATAACTCCCATGACAACAGCAGACAACAAACCAACAAATGAACCAACAAGACAATACGTGTACTGACCTCCGCAGGTTTTTGTTCCAGTCCTGGCCTCCCATACAAGTTCTCCTAAATGTCCTTTTCAGGTTTGGTTAGTTCCGTAGTTCCTACTTTCCCATGTCATTATGTCATCTCACTCTCTTTCACTCTCTGTGTCTGAGGCTCTCTATCTCACTCACACAGTAAGCTTGCGTTCAGGGCTGTGTTTCTTCTTATGTCGCTTCCAGGCTGTCCGTCAGAACTCTTATAACATTCTGAAATGACATCATAGCAGCGCATCAGCCAATCAGATGCCGGGTCTGGCAAGCGCGGTGAGGGCTGCAGTGAGTTTGAACAGAGAGCGAGCCGAACGAGGGGGAAAGAGAGTGAGAGGAAGAGATAAGGAAATATAGATTGAGAGAGGGGGAAAATTTGAAAAGGGAAAAGACATGTTGTTTCCAAACAAGGTCCAAACAAGATTTGGCTATCGCATTTAACCAAACCCCTTTGATCTGGAGAGGTAAGTGGAGGGTCACAAAAGCAACCCTGGGAGCAATTTGGAGTAGCTGTCTTTCTCCAGGACAAAACAGCATAATTAGTCCACTGCTGCAGGTCTGCCAGCCTGCCTCTGACTCCAAGACTTGAATAAGAATGGTTAGCAAACGTAACCCTTTTTTACATTTTGTACATAAGTGTTTCCGAAAGGATTGACTCAAAACCCCAAACACATTTCCATTCTTTTTAAATTTGCACTTTCTGTGCTACACAATTTTGGACTAAAAGCACATGCCAACACACTTTCCATTTATTTTTAGGAATGAATTAAACATCCCATTCTTTTTTTTAACACAGGTTTTTTGTTACCTGCTCCTTTATATGAATAGCACAGCCAATCCAACTAATAACATTCATATAAATTGTTGTATATTCTGTAACCGGACTGCATTGTAATTACCTGTCAGAGTTGGTTCCTTCAGGTGAGTGTCATTTTTTTGTAAATGATGCAAACATGAAAGCTTGGTAATGAATGCTGTACGTGTGTGTGTTATTTCGTCTCCCCGGTTGGCGTTAAGGGTCCTACTACTGATTTATGATGTGGTTTCTCTACTGGTCAAGACACCCACTGGTGTGTATGTGTTTATGTGTGCTTATGCGTGTGTGTGTGTGTGTGTGTGCGTGGGAGGGACAACTACTCCTACAGACAACATTGGTGTGTTTGTGTTTGTTTGTGTGTTTGCATGTGGGAGGGGGGCAAATCCCAATGACAACCCTCAACCAACACTGCCAGCAAAGGCAGGACTCCAGCTTGTTTCAATATGCGGATAGGTCTGTATAAAGCTACAAGTCTTAGGTGTACACGTTGTTAATGGAAAACAGATTAACTCAAATAACATCTGACCTCAATTGTAGCTGTTCCTCCCCATCTTATGGAGATAATTAAGATATGAGTCCAGTCCAGTTCTACTTCTACAATTTACATTTCCCTGTGTCTAAAAGGTACATGTTTGACCACAATACTGTGCGTGATGAGGCTGTCTGCCTGGCTGTTAGAGGAACACACAGATGTGTCCCGTGACATGATACATGCAAACCTTTAGACAGTCAAATGTTCCTGGAGAATTTAGTCTGATCCAATGTGGTCAAATTAAAACCCCTTTGGTGTAGAATGATCGGCACTGTCAGGAAATAAAATGGTAAAAACCAGACAGCATACTTTGATTATCTCGATACTCATTGAACCAAGAGGTTACTAGGTAAATGTACAGAGAACAAATCTTTTATAGCAGCAACCAGTAGGCAGAGGTGTAAAAAGTACAAAGTATATGTAATCAAATGGGCTGTGTTCACCACTTTAGGGAAACATTCTGTCATCTATAGATTTAAATATAGAATCTAGGTAACCAGGTAAAAGTTCAAAACTTACCAGTGATCAATTAAATACAAAGTAAGAGTGTAAATGATCAATTAAGGTCACTGGTTAGTATTACACTCTGTTTACCTGGTCATTTAGCCCTTCCTTAGGAACTTCACCCTTAACTGTTGAACATAGCCAAGTACTTTTACTTTTTACTTTTTAAGCTGGTAGGAAAGGAGTGCAATATCGACAACAGGAACCTTTTTTAAGATGTGAGAAATTGGTTGGGGAAAGTGCTTTTGTTAATGATGATTAAACACTTCACTGTATGAGGGGTTTCTGTTGAAGTGGTTTTGTTATACTCCGTTTTCTGGTTCTTAGTTGTGTTTCTTCTTCATGTCGGAGTTGGCCAGCCTTTTCTCCAGCTCTGAACACTTTCTGTGACTAAAGACATGTGGGATCATTAAATTACAATATGTTTGTGTGTATTGTGGCATGTGAGTGTGTGCA
The DNA here is from genome assembly GCA_016801125.1 of Novumbra hubbsi. NCBI lineage: Eukaryota > Metazoa > Chordata > Actinopteri > Esociformes > Umbridae > Novumbra > Novumbra hubbsi. The sequence continues at coordinate 47,327 of JACXGK010001928.1, forward strand.
CTGTATTTGCATGGTGTTCCTGCTTGCATTTCAGCAAACTCGTTTGTGGGTTAGTGGAGCAGGAATTAACAGGCTGGGTGTTTTGTAAAATAACTTGGTGACAACTGGTGAGGGAAAAAGGGCTTTATAAACACAGTTGATTGATTGATAGTCATCTAGGGAGATACTGGAGCAGTAGTCATACAGCCCACTCACACACAACCATGTCAACCTTGTCAAACAGGTCAACACGGTCAATTATGTCAACCATGTCAAGACTGTCAACCCTGTCATCCATGTCAAGACTGTCAACCATATCCAGACTGTCAACCCTGTCAACCATGTCAAGACTGTCAACCATATCCAGACTGTCAACCCTGTCAACCATGTCAAGACTGTCAACCATATCCAGACTGTCAACCCTGTCAACCATGTCAAGACTGTCAACCATATCCAGACTGTCAACCCTGTCAACTATGTCAAGATGTTCAACCCTGTCAACCATGATAACACTGTCAACCATGTCAAGACTGTCAAAACTGTCAACCATGTCAACACTGCCAACAATGTTAAGCCTCTCAACCCTGTAAACCATGTTAACCAATCAACCCTGTCAACCATGTCAACCCTGTCAACCCTGTCAACCCTGTTAACCAATTCAACCATGTAAACCCTGTAAACCCTGTCAAGCCTGTCTACCATGTCAACCCTGTCAACTGGGTCAGCCATATCAACCCTGTCAACAATTTAAACCCTGCCAACCATGTCAACGATTTTAACCATGTCAACCCTGTAAACCCTGTCAACCCTGTAAACCCTGTCAAGCCTGTCTACCATGTCAACCCTGTCAACCGGGTCAGCCATATCAACCCTGTCAACAATTTAAACCCTGCCAACCATGTCAACGATTTTAACCATGTCAACCCTGTAAACCCTGTCAAGCCTGTCTACCATGTCAACCCTGTCAACCATTTAAACCCGGTCAACCCTGTCAACCATGTCAATGATTTCAACCCTGTCAACCCTGTCAACCCTGTCAACCCTGTCAACCATGTCAATGATGTCAACCTTGTCTACCATGCCAACCCTGTCAACCAGGTCAGCCATATCAACCCTGTCAACCATTTAACCCCTGCCAACCATGTCAACGATTTCAACCATGTCAACCAGGTCAACCATATCAACCATATCAACCCTGTCAACCTGGTCAACCCTGTCAACCATGTCAACCATGTCAACCCTGTCTACCATGTCAACCATGTCAACCCTGTCTACCATGTCTACCATGTCAACCCTGTCTACCATGTCTACCATGTCAACCCTGTCTACCCCGTCAACCCTGCCAACACTGTCCAAGTGTTGATATCTGGAAGGAACACTCAATACTAGCAGCATTAAAAAAAAAGCAGGATTCGGAAACGTCTGATACAAGTTCAAGATGTAAATGACAGTAGGACAAATTGCACATACTGTAACATATAAAGAATCCCAGCGTTCTGGACTAGTTGTTCTTGGCTGTGGATCACAGTGTCAACAAGAACTCTAGTGTAAGTATGTTGCTCTCTGCCTTGTGTGCATGAGAGTGGGAGAGAAAGATAGAGGACATATTGCCCTTTTGCATGCTTCCCCTTTGCGTGTTGACACTTCCAGGCTATAGAACCTGCCAACACTGACCATGTCAGAGCTCCATCACTGAAACACCACAACTAGATAAACATATTTTATATTCCAGTCTTTGGATGAGGCAAGAAATGTGGTCAGTAGACGGACCAGCCCATTAAATTGCCCATAGCCCATTTGATGTACTGTTATCAAAGAACTAATAGTTTTCTTTAGCACTTGTTTTTACTTCAGAAGAAGCAATATGCTGTAACTCCGAGATTTAGAAGTTCTCCTGGTGGTCCTTCTCTCGCAGGGTGATGTTGATATAACGTTGAGCCATGACCCAACGTGGAGAGACTCTTTTAAGGGACCATCACTAAAGTTGAGCCATGACCCAGTGGGGAGAGACTCTTTTAAGGGACCATCACTAACGTTGAGCCATGACCCAGTGGGGAGAGACTCTTTTAAGGGACCATCACTAAAGTTGAGCCATGACCCAGTGTGGAGAGACTCTTTTAAGGGACCATCACTACAGTTGAGCCATGACCCAGTGTGGAGAGACTCTTTTAAGGGACCATCACTAAAGTTGAGCCATGCCCCAGTGTGGAGAGACTCTTTTAAGGGACCATCACTAAAGTTGAGCCATGCCCCAGTGTGGAGAGACTCTTTTAAGGGACCATCACTAAAGTTGAGCCATGACCCAGTGTGGAGAGACTCTTTTAAGGGACCATCACTAATGAGAAAAATGACCATAGCTTTTCGGGTTCCCTGAGCTCAAGTGTTCTTTATCACTCTGGCCATTTGCTGGCCATTTTCTCTTGACAGCATTATGTGTTCACCTGTCATTGTTCAGCTACATCTGTAAATTATGGTTGTAGTGGGGTAAAGACCATGTTCACCTTCCTAAAATCCTCTCACATCTGTCTCTCCAACTCTTTGATTTGGTTTGGAGGATCATACAGTACATTAAACACTTTGTCCAGATTTGGCTCACACTGTCAATAGTATATCAGTAGTCATAAGAATGATCATATCTGATCCCCCGTCTCTGGGGATAGCCACGTAAGATATATTACATATATGTAGTAGCGTTAGAGCAAACATTGACTGTTACAGCCAGAGGTGAGTGTAGTAAGAGTTCAATAGGTGGGAATATCCATATGTGATGCCGGATGGTGTAAACATCCCCAATCATCCCTCCTATGGTCACAAGTTCAAATCCAAGGTGGATTTTTTTCCACCTCAAACCTCAACCCTTATCCCCAGGTACTCTGATGGGGGAACTGTTCTCTTTCAAGATCAAGAGTTTCCCTCAATATTTGGCGAAAGGGGAGAAATGTCACTTTCCTACTTTGTTAATGACCATTCCCTCCCCAACTAATTTTGCAATCGTGCAGAAACCTGCTACTTTCTTGACTGACCAAGTATGAAGCATTAAGCATAGTGTTCAGTAGTGGCAATGGGTTTAATGGTGACTTTGAACCACGAAGTCTAACACTCTATCTTTCTTCATGACCATAGCACCAGGTATAACCCATTTAGTACACTAGTTCCATTGGTTCCCACTTGACTAGTCGTTGTAATAGATTAACAGTAATGTCCTTTATACTGCCAAGTTTACCGTTGGACACATTGTTTCCTTAATATTCCTTGTAGGTGTGTGTCCTTTTTCTAACCATGTAAACCTCCTGCCAGTTTAATCTTTTTTGGCCAATTATGTCCTAACAAAATTGGATGATTGACATTCACAATGTAGAGTGGTAGCTTCACTTGAGGAAGTCAACTTGCTTCCTTATTGCTTTTCCATGAAGTGGCGGTGTCACAGTATCTATTGTCTTAGACAGACATGCGTTCATACATGGTATCCCTGTTCATCCTCCGTGTGCACTTTATTACTTTGTTTTTGCACTACCTGAACTTCTCTTCTTTTTCATGCATGATTGATGTGACACATTCTAACTGTTTAATCAACTCAAATAGATCATTTTATTTATCCGCAGACATTTTCTGGACTTGGGTTCATGTACTTAGCAGCTTGGCATTTTCATTTGCCTTCTGCCTCGCCATTCCCACTTTTATTGCTTTCTTCTGCAGTCCACTTGTTGGTTTCTGTCATTACTTAAAAATCGTTCTGCGATGGTCATTGGTGTGGGAGAGTAATGATGGCAAAAAAAGCTCTCACAATCTCATCACAACATTTATGTGCAACCGGGTGGTAATTACATAGGTATTGGGAATAGTATGGTACTATTTAAAGGTTTGGTCACCAAGCAGATGACATCATCACGAGGTGCACGTAAGACAGAAGTAAAAGGGAAATAAATAAGTTAGTTGTCGTAAGCGTAGGCTAGGAAAAGATCGGGGTTGAAGGAGGAGAGTAGGAACGTTGTTATTGCGATTTTTGAGCACATGTTATATTACCAGAACGAATAACAATATACTATCCTGTAAATAGCTGCATGTGTTAGGATGGTTAAGGATTCTGTTTAGTGTGCAATCGTCATCACACCTAGCAGCAGCAAAATCATAAGTTGGCTTTGTTTTTTATCTGTAAATGGCCAGGGATATAAAGGATATTGATTTAATTGTATAGTTGGTTACAGCGGTTCAATGTTATTTAATGTTAATTAAAAATCTGAACTACTTTAGAGAGAACGGGAACTAGAGGAAGTGAACCAGGGCATATGTGGGGAAAAGCACGTGTCACCTAAGTAAGGAGGGAAACGTGGCATTCTAAATGGATAACATTTTTGTGTTAAAGTTTGAGGTCAAGAGGACTAACGTTATTCTTTGTATTGTGTACAGAAAGTGCCACTACTGTATATTTTGCAGTTTTTATATTTTCTATGTACTCACTGGGGTGTATTAAATTATCAGTCGACATTAATTCTCTTTGAGTTTCTCATATTCCCTACCTAAATAAAAGTACCCGAATTGTTAGTTTGTTGCCCGAGGGCCCTTTTCCGGCCAACATATGTCCTGGCTTCTGTGGTACCGCTAATCTTTTATGTAATACTCTTGCTCAAGAAAGTTGGCCCCAGTACGTCATAGCATCTGCTTGGATCCTATTGGCCAACAAGTACACAAGAAATGATGTAAGAAATCAAATGTTCTTACATTTCAAATGCAATTTCTGTTTAATTATCTAAATAATTTGTCATTAGAAAATACAGTTGCTTTCAATGCTAGCTTTAATCCCACTTTGTAGACTGCCACTCATTCGACGGCCATTACCCTGTATGCTTTTCAGTGCGTCGATTCCTCGCTCACTGGTGAAACCGTTCCTCTCCATTTTGGCTCTCGTTGTTGAGCTGTTGGAAGCTAGCAAGCAGATCGTGTGTGTGTGTGTGTGTGTGTGTGTGCTGTGGGTTTTTTCCAGAAATCAGTGATGGCTTCCAGATCACTGTTTCCCAGGAGTAAGTGTGCCAACAGAGCATAGGTGTACGTGCTGTCTGTGTGTGAGTTTTTGTGTGAGTGTGTTGTGTGTCGAATCGCAGGGGTGTGTGTGTGTGCGTACTTTCGTGTGTCTGCACTTGGGCTCGTCTGCGTAAATGTGAATGCCTGAACTGTGTATAGTACGTCAAGCCAGTGGAACCCGGCATCGCAGAAGCCCCTGTCTCATGCTGTCAGACCCAATGGAGTTCCTGGTCTGCTATGTGTCTTGAAACGATACTGTACATGCTTGCGTATACATTTGGATCACGCCGACAACCCGGATCATACAATAGCTTTACAATGAAGACTTTCCTGTTCAACTTGCCATCCGTTTCTAAGCCCATTTAATCTACATCAGATCAAATAAAACGATTAATTGTTCATGTGTTCTGGTTCTGGGCCAACCTATTGGTTGACGGGACAAAATAGAATGGATTTTTTTCTTTGCCTTCTTGAAAATCTCAGCGAGGTATTCATCTCCAGATGGAGAAGTCAGTGGGCGTGGCACAGTGTTTGGCTGGAGGAATGCCTTTGACTGGACAGGCAACCAATCCGTAGGTAAAAACTGTATGTCCAACATAAATGACAAAAATTCACAATGCTAATATACATTATTTGTAAAAAAAACAATGCTATACTTAATATTAATATTAATATCACAGCCCCAAGAGCACCACAATCGGCATACTAAGACAACAGCCATTTATAACCATGTAGTCTGGTCTGAGTTTGGACAACAACATCCCTGTTTAGCCATGTTATGTCTGGTCAAGTCTGGGTTTGGCACGGTCTGGCCTGCATTTGGACAACAATATCGCTGTTTAGCCATGTTAGGTCTGATCAGGGTTCGGCACGGTTTGGCCTAGGTTTGGACAAAAATAACCCTGTTTAGCCATGTTATGTATTGTCTGGCCTGGGTTTTGACTACAATATCCCCGTTTAACCATGTTATGTCCGGCCTGGGTTTTGACTACAATATCCCTGTTCAGCCATGTTATGTCCGGCCTGTGTTTGGCACAGTCTGACTTGGATTTTGACAGTAATGTTGTCCTCCATCTTTGCTCTGCGCTCCATCAATTTCCCTTCCTCAGATAATGACGACAACACTTCCTGCATCCTGCCTCTCCCAGGAAGACTGTCCACACCGCTGCGAGTTCGGAAACTAAATCAATAGCAGGGTTCAGTAAACACACAGACACACACACAAACACACACTTGCGTCTACAATATAGTCATCAGCAGTGTGTATAATGGTACAACATTACAACCCTCACAGCCCCCCCCCCCGCATTGTTTTACATTACATTTCTGAGTAATTTATTGTTTTGAGTGTATCAAACTATGTTCTTGCCCCATCCCATCCCTCCATGTTCTCTGTCTGTATAAACATTAGAATTCTCTCAGGACGACTGGGTTTGTTTCAGGTGTGGGAGAGGGAAGTTGAGAGCTTTCTTTCCCTCTCTCCATGTATCAAATCTTCTGTATCTCATCTTCTCTTTTTATCATCCTCCCTTTTTGAACTGCCTCCCTGTGTCTCTCTCCGTATAGGGATAACCCCAGGCTGACTGTAAAATCTGTTCATCCAGGTGGAAAAAAACTTAAATGTGAAAACAAGCCACTAGGGCCAATGATGAGCTCTATTAGAGTTTAATAGACTGGCGGTTTGATAGGGTGTTGCAGACAGGAATATTGGATGGGTGGTTTAGCTGCCAACTCTGGCTAAAAGGGGTTGCCTTGACCTAGTCCCTGACAAACTAGTTTCAGATTTTTTACTATAAGTATTTCTTAAATTCTAACCTTAAGTACTTTAAATAAATACCTAAACATAGCTATGACGTTTAACTTCAATCAACCAAGTTTATTTTATGAAGGCCGTTTATTTTCATTTTTTTGAGCCGTGGTCACAATGTGCTTATACAGATACAAAAGGCTTAACGAGAAATGCTTAATCAGACAAAATGAAATCTGAATTAACCCTGTAGGTATCTCTCCTAGACTGTAGGTATCTCTCCTAGACTGTAGGTATCTCTCCTAGACTGTAGGTATCTCTCCTAGACTGTTGGTTTATCGTCTAGACTGTAGGTATCTCCCCTTGACTGTAGGTATCTTTTCTACACTGTAGTTATCTCTCCTAGTCTGTAGGTATCACTCGTAGACTGTAGGTATCACTTCTAGACTGTCTTTGTCTCATGAAGGTATCTCTACTAGACTGTCTTTGTCTCATGAAGGTATCTCTACTAGACAGTCTTTGTCTCATGAAGATATCTCTACTAGACTGTCTTTGTCTCATGAAGGTATCTCTACTAGACAGTCTGTGTCTCATGAAGGTATCTCTACTAGACTGTCTTTGTTGCATGTAGGTGTCTCTTCTAGACCGTCTTGTCCTCCTGTAGGTATCCCTCCCATACTGTCTTTGTCCTCTGAAGGTATCTCTCGTAGACTGTCTTGTCCTCCTGTAGGTATCTCTCCTAAACGTTCTCGTCCTCCTGTAGCTATCACTCTTATATTGACTCGTTCCCATGTAGATATGAACCCCATCTAATATGTTAGAATCACAAGTTGATTGTGCAACTTTGTACCTTTTCCATCTCTTTTCTCTTTCCTTATCTCTCTCCGACAGTAGTTTTAGAGGTGAGACTGTCTTAGTGTTCTTGTTATCTTTGACGTGATAATTGCAGTAATCCCATCCTTTTCTACCCACCTTCATGTTTGTGCAGAAACTCCCCCTGGTGTCATGGTTGAGAAGTTATAAACCAAAACCAGTCTTTAAGGGTTCTTTCATATTTGCCAAGACATGCATGGGTTTTTATAAGCATGCCATCTCAAAATGCATCCCATGTCTGGAGGGTTGCCATTGTGGTACAAACGATATCAAAGACATACCCTTGTTGAGCCAGGTGGGTCAAGGAACATTGACGTCATCGCCGCTTCAAACACTGCTGGCCGAAAACTGTGTTTTTATGACAAGCAACATTTCTCACCTGCCGGATTGTCTGTGTTTTCACAGAAAACACTGAGCGTTAATGCACCGTGATGGGATTATAAACTTGTATAATAGACGGATAGAATTTGATGGTAAATGACTGTGAGTAAATTCAGTATTGTGCCAATGTTAGGGATACCATTCCCATGTATTGTTGTCTGAGGGGAATCATTTATAATGCAATTGAAATTCCCCAGTAGATTTAGCATGCTGCAGCAAAGCTCTAATTGGTACACTGCATCCAGGCTGTATGGAGGCCCGGCCTTTGGGTCCGGGGATGGTGGAATCAGTACATACACAACAGTTTTGTTTTCACACGCCACCGACTATTTTATGTGGATTTTATGTTCCAAGGCAAGTCCATTTTAGATAGCACACTTCCTTTCAGAGTGAGCCATGGACGTGCTGGTAAAATAGATTTGTTCCTTAGAAGACGATAAGCATTTAAAAAATGGTAGGCCAGCCATGAGTCCCCCCGGGGGCCTTTGGCATGTGTCCCAAATAAGATTGGATTCCCTTTAATCAGCTATCTCTGACCAATAAGCCCAAGTCAAAGGTTGTGGACATTATTTGGAATAAGTTGGGATGCTGTTTTGATTTGAACACAATATTTCTCATCCAGTCTGGGTTGTGTTTTCCCTTTATCCTTATGACAAGAGCATTGCGGAGAATAGGGTGTTATTTTGGATGCGGAACAGTCTCAGTGCTGACTCCTTTATGCAGTACTCACTAACAAGGCAGGTTGTTATGCAAAGACCTCTGGGGACATTATGGGTCTGAGTCCAAAAACTAACCCTGGTCTCATAGCCTGACCGCACCACAACTACCAGAACACCCCTGTCACAAAACCACAGCAATGGGTGAAAGGAAGACCATATCGGGCGATATTCAACCAAACGGATGCTTTAAAGGGGTAAACCACCCAAGACCACACATTCCCATCCTTTCCCTAAACATCGATCAATTCATGAGTAAAAAAACATATTTTTCTTTGACCCATTTTGACGTGGATATCAATCAATACATTTTTTTTTACATATGCAGCTGTTGCAAAATGCTTTTATAAAAAACAATACAAAAAACATATTTAATTTACAATATATATTAATTTTTTTGCTGTTTGACATACTTTGACATGGATATGTAGTCACTTTAACACTATTGACAGATAAACATTTAACAAATTACACTGAAACATTATACTTGAATAAAAAAAAAAAAAATTCCAAGGAAATGGGGGGTTGCAGTGGCACCAGCTGTGTCCGGTGTCCAGCTGTGACCTGGCAGCAAGAAAACACAGATAATCTCCCGGTACTTAGCTGGCCTTCTCCCAAATACAAAAACAAAGATATGTCCCATTAGCTAGCTAGCTACTCATCTCCCGCATAAAAAAGACTGAATAGCTGGTGAAAAGGTTGCAAAATAACTTCAGCTTTACCTTTGCAGAGTAAGTCCCATGGTCGAAGTCAGTGCCATTTCATTGTCACTGCAAAAACAGTACTGTATATAGCTAGCATTTACTTGCAAACTTCAGATCTGGCAGGCATTTGCAAGGCCTTATCTGGGAAGTTTGCTTAAGTAAGTTGCTAGGCAACTGGCGTTCAGCGTGGCTAGCTACCCTTTGGCCAGTGTGGCTATGTTTTTTGCCACAAAAACATGAATATGTCCTAAACCTTGCAACGAAACCTTCCACAAAACAATAGCAATGCAATCAAAAACAAGACGCACATTTTGATTCTTGTCATGTCTTTGTAGTGCAAGAACTGTAGGAGAAGTTAAGGTGACTAGAATAGTACATATATCTGTGAGATTACATTCATCTCACATATATAAGTGGGCTCCCCCCACTTATTTAGACCAAGGTTGTGCAGTGGCAGTTTTACCACACACCCCTATAGTAAAGACCAAAACAGACCAAGTTTGTGCAGTGGTAGTTCTAGCACACACCCCTATAGTTAAGACCAAAACAGACCAAGTTTGTGCAGTGGTAGTTCTAGCACACACCCCTATAGTTAAGACCAAAACAGACCAAGTTTGTGCAGTGGTAGTTCTAGCACACACCCCTATAGTTAAGACCAAAACAGAACAAGTATCTAGTCTCAATGAAAGGCTGGACCATCCCAGTTAGTCTTTAATGCTATTTAACTTATTGGCACATGTTTTGGTACACCTGGTCCTACATTTTATTTCATGATGAAGGTATTCAGTTTATCCAGATGAAGAATGCATTTCTGTTTATCTAGCTAATTGATTGGTTTAAATGTTTGTTTTCTGTTCAATTTAAAATAGGTTATAATTATGATAATGCGATTGGGATTTTGCTGAAATATTCACATATATACTGCGTTGGTATATTGTGTTTCCTGCCCATAGCTCTGTTTGTTAGGTTCTTGTGGCAACACGCAAGGCAAGTCTAGCAGGGAGGCATTAAGGGAGTTGCTGGAACCGTTTTGATTGGAGCAAGAAAGGATATTCATCTAACCCCCAAACTATGCCGGTGAACTTTGTATTTTGAGATCTTAATGGAATACATAATTTGTCATGTCAAAAAGATGAATGCTTGTGTTCTAGACCAGTATGCCCATACACTCTACTGTTGGTTTTGATTATCTGGAGTGTAGGTAATTGCTTTTAAAGTGTTTGGAAATAGGATAGAGTGTTAACCCCCATCTCCAGGGCCACTATAGCTATGACAAATTATTTAAAAGACAGGTCCACTGAAGTTAACTGTGAAATAAGTAATTTTCCTACTGAATAGTCTTCCACAAATTCCCAAGAGATTCATGTTTTGTGTGTCTTGGTGTGGGATAATTTAACATATTGCCTTATACGGTTTTCTCTTTCTTCTCTGCCTGTCTTTATCTATGTAACTACGGAAAATGTGTTACATAATGTTAATTCGTCTCGAGCTACTTTAGCTGTTTGCATTGTTGTGATTGTCGACATGTTCTTTAGATTCCTGTGGGGGTTCTCTGTCTGCTGATGGGGGTTCTCTGTCTGCTGATGGGGGTTCTCTGTCTGCTGATGGGGGTTCTCTGTCTGCTGATGGGGGTTCTCTGTCTGCTGATGGGGGTTCTCTGTCTGCTGATGGGGGTTCTCTGTCTGCTGATGGGGGTTCTCTGTCTGCTGATGGGGGTTCTCTGTCTGCTGATGTCAGTTTCAAATCATACATCTACACTGTCCCCGCTACAGTGACACTTGTTTCTAATAGCAGGAACTGGTCGTAAAAACATTGGAATCACCGCCGGAGTCAGAACAACTCGACTGCATCGCTATCTTGCTGTGGATCATTAGGAGCAGAGGCCTTGACTCCTGCTCTCTCCTCTTTCATCCTCCTTTCTCTCATCATTTCTACTTCGGTCTCCTCTTTCATACTACTCTTTCTTTTCTCTCTTCTCCTCCTCTCTGTTTTCACCCTTCTCACCCCTTTTTGTCTCCTCTCGACTTTTCACCTCGTCTCAGTCCACATTTCGTCCTTTCATGTGGTGTTGCTATAGACCAGAAACTATGCCGGCAGTTTCTGTTCTGTTTCCAAAACAGCAACCTGGCATGGCCCTGCTGAGCATCATGCCAAATCAAAAGGCAGTGTACTATTTGGCATTCACCAATGAGGAGATTAATAAATACTACTAGTGCCAAAGTAAACGGCACGGGCTGTCAGCGAAATAAAGCATAATGTGACAAACAATGAAATTGGTCCGTAGCTTTTTACTGGACGTGGTGTTATCTGAAGTGCAGTGTTGTGTTGGGTGGTCTCTTTTCAGATGAATTTCAAATGTATTTCTCTTCGTCATTTCTCTCTCTTTTTCTAACCCTCTCTCAATCCTTCTACTTCTCTCTCTACTATCTCTCTGTTTGTGGAGTGTTTGCTGTTTCTAATGTGTCCATTGATCTTGACATGAACACAAACCTTCAAAGGGCTTAACAGTTACATTGCTATATAAAGGTTAGAGGTCACAGTGATTGACTGAGTGCCCTATTCAAACAAACCCTGCAACCCAATTATTTAAGTCACTAAATAACCTTCCTTGGGCATATAATAATTGGTTTCCATTTACAGTATTCCTACCGGATATACTGATTCTGTGAAAAAGGGAAAAAACACACAAGAATCACTTAATTATTTTCAGTCTGTAAAAGCAATGCTCATCTACTCCAGCTGGGACCAAGATAATGGCTTTGTTTCAATTTGATACCAAAATGGATAAAACAAACCATGTAGTTCTCGTAGAGAAGGAAGTATATGGAGTACAAGCAGAGACAAGATCCTTCCATAGCCCCTAGTGAAGAAAATGCGCAGATCAAAAGTCTGATCAAATGACCCTCTGTAAATCCCAAACTTAACCGCAAAGAGAGAAAAAACGTTGGGCTAAAATTAGATCAGAGAAATAACGTTATCCAACTGTGTTATCAGCAGTGATCTCCCACTCAGCTGTGATCTCCCACTGTTTTCCCAGCTTTGGCACTTTGTTGGCTGTTTCATGGGTGAAACAGGCATGATATAAATGTGTTACCCGTAGTTCACTATGTTTGTCCTAGCAACATCTTTTTATTTCTTTTGAATCCTTCTATATAAGGCAATCAGACATTTGCATAGTAAGAGTATTTTGCTATGCTTTGTCAGAGTTAAAAGTTCTTGAGAAGTCACAGAAAATGTAATTCTCCAACTGTATGATGAACATTCCATGGTTACCTTTGACTGTCACCAGTAGAAGCAGTGACGTTCACAGCCTGAGATACAAATGAATCAATTCCAATCAGCTCAAATCGGGTCTTATCTCGTAAACAAAAGCCATGACTTATTGAAACCAGTTTACCAGCCCACAAACACCCCTTTAGACTCAGTAGACTGTTTTGGTTGGTTTTTGTTTTGCTGTACAATACTCGCAAGCTTATCAATAGATCTAAAAGTTAACGAGTTAAGTTGAATTTTATTGTAGTTAAGTTGAATTTCTTTATGTCAAAAAACAGTAAAGGCCCCGTCCCCTGTAATCTAATTACATTCGGGGTTGGAGGATGGTGGGAGATTGAGGTATGAATCATTTAACATCTACAGTAATTGTACTCTCATGGGGAGTTAATAAAGAAATGGAGTACAGACGATCAAGAAGCATCCCGGCTGAGTCAACATTTGGCACCCTGTTCCTTTCCAAGGGCACCACCATTCACTGTTGGGCCAAGGTCAAAATTAGTACACTTTAAAGGGAACAAGTTGGCTTTTTGAACAGTTGGAGATTTCCTCACTGTGCCAGTGCTGTTTGTCATTATCGCATCACTCTCTATTCATGAGTCGAAGCCAGACTAGAGCAGGATGCTTTTCACCACGCCAGCAAAAATACTTTTCCTTCCGCCTGTTCTCTGTCTCTCTACCCTGTCTGCCCCACCAGGAGCCACTGTGTATTTGGCCACTCGTTCTGTGACTCTGTGTTCCCCTTTAAAAGAAGTATGGCCCTCTTCATTACCTCTGAGTTCAACTACTGTCACACACTGGTGAGTAAAAGGAACTTTTCTGTTTTGTTTCCTGTACTTTATTGCGATATGTCTTAGCTATAGTAAAAACACATAGGTCTGTGTGTGACATTATACACCTGTTGGTTTCAACCTTTAATGATGATTAGGTTTAGACTGTAAGCCACAGGTATTACATCACATAACTGTTTTACAGATCTAATGTCTCAATGATTGCTTAAAGATAACAATGAAGCATCCTCTCTTGCTCTCCCTCATCCCTCTCATTCAGGTTCTCATCCTCTCACCCTCCTCATCTCCCTCATCCCTCTCATTCAGGTTCTCATCCTCTCACCCTCTTCATCTCCCTCATCCCTCTCATTTAGGTTCTCATCCTCTTACCCTCCTCATCCCTCTCATTCAGGTTCTCATCCTCTCACCCTCTTCATCTCCCTCACCCCTCTCATTCAGGTTCTCATCTTCTCACCCTCTTCATCTCCCTCATCCCTCTCATTCAGGTTCTCATCTTCTCACCCTTTTCATCTCCCTCATCCCTCTCATTCAGGTTCTCATCTTCTCACCCTCCTCATCTCCCTCATCCCTCTCATTCAGGTTCTCATCCTCTCACCCTCTTCATCTCCCTCATCCCTCT